>JAVIAB010000088.1:23332882-23530382 GCA_032433765.1 Megaustenia siamemsis
CTAGAATAACCTGCTGTCATCTACAACTCTTTCCCCTGTAAACTTCATATCCGACTCTCTTCCTCTCTTTTTCTCTAGGCTTATCACAATCTTATTAAATAGTGAGTCCAGCAATGTTTGGCTTACTGACATATTGGCCATTCTCCATTATTCACGTAATGATATTTTCCAAAAGGGAGCTCTTAAAAAAACATCAGAAATAAGCAATCAACATTTTTTGGGCACATCATGAGAAGAGGAAAGTTGGAATACTTGGTTACAACTGACAAAATACAAGGAAAGAGAGATCGCGGACGACAAAGGGAGAAAATACTGGATAGCTTGGTGTCATGGCATGGAAAACAGTCAACAACAGAACTGATACGATGTACTGTGGATAGAAGATTGTGGCAGGACATGATCGCCAACGCCAACCGGTACGGCACATGATGATGATGATGATGATATTTTCCAACGTTTTTATACATATTAACTCTAATCTAATCAATAACCGCGGTACACTATGTCAATATAGAGGTTGCAACATTTGCCATGCGCCACTTAAGTAGAATAAAACATTTGTGTCAGTTGACCAATATTGGTCCGATTTTACGTTTAACCTAATATTTATCTCCCCTACTTCAGATAAAACGACACCACAACAACAATATAATCTACAAGCCGTTATCTAGATAGATTGAAACGATCTACAGAGAGTTCATGAATACATTCTGTTAGATCGGAACAAAATAGGTGTCTCAGCTGACATCATTCTTTTTCTTCTTCTTCTTCTTCTTCTTCTGCCTTTGAACTCATTGTGGAGCGTAAGTCTTCAACAAACACTTTTCAAGCTGTCCTGTTTTTTGCCATTCTCTTAAGATAGTTCCATGTCTTCCCATCATCTTCATCTCTGCTTCCACCTGTCTTCCCCATCATCTTCATTTCTGCTTCCACCTGTCTCTTCCAAATATATTTTGGCCGTCAAGGCGCCACATAGCAGCAGAACTGGAAGCTGTCAATGACTCATAGCTCACCGCTTGCGTCATGATCGGTGAATCAGAACCATCCACCCCTTCGAGGTACCTCTAGGAACAGACTAGCCAGTCCAAGCTGATAGGGATCAAAGAGGGAAGACAACCCGAAAAATGCCACTCTGAAGTCGGATGTATTAGGTTGAAAAGCGCAAATATAAAATGTCTACTGCAAACCTCAATACAAAAATCTACGCCCACTTAACGCCCTTTGAAGGACGGATGACGGATAGTTAATCAATCATTCCTTGTGTAGTCATCGGGTGAACGCCAGAAAGAGAAAGAGTTTCGCCTTCCAATATTTCTCTTTCTCTGGAGATGAGAAAAAGGGTTTGTTCTGTAATATTCTCAGTTGACTTCCGCAGCGTGTATCCTACCAAACATCCACCATCTTTGCCTTATTACCTATCTATCTATTGTCCTTTCGAGCCAAAGATGGCACATAGGGCAGAACCACAATCTCAAAAACAGAAACCTTGCGTGCCAAAATGACACATATTGCAGAGATCACTGCTTCTAAAATCTATAGCTGTTTCCATAACAATACTTTTTACAATGATAGCTTGTCAAGCCATCGATCAACCTCCTTAGTCGCCTCTTACAACATGCCTGCAAGGTCACAGTGTCACTATTCTTTACTTTCCTCATAATGAGGCCACGATAACACAGAGAGTTATCTCTTAACCCACATATATCATCATATTGTGCAATAGTGTATGTTACACCCCACTACTTACTCCTTCTAAGTTAATAGTTTTGTCTTGCCATTTCCATCCTATTATTCCAGGCAAGCATCCATAATATATAATTTAAGAAAACCTTTTCTTCGTTATTGTCATTGTTCTTGTTCTCCGTGTTTCACAGCAATATTTTACTAATTTAGTAACATTGGAGCTGAACATTTTAATGGTTCATTTAACCTAATTTCTTTGGGATTTCCATGCTTCCCAGTGCAATGAAGACTCCTCTAACAGATAATAGAAAATAATAATAATTCGGTTTTTATTTATGTCGAAATCGTTATCCAACGAAGCGGCCATTTGTGCACGTAATTTCTATAATTCGTATTATAGTTTCTCTGCTGCTGCCGCTGCTACAATTGACATGTGAGTATCAAACAACAAATTTGGTTGCGAGTACATTTAGATATATTGAATTCCAAAATAGAAGTAAGCACGTTTACTTATTTTTAGATTACAAACAATTTTAATAAATATACTTAAAGGATGAAGTCTTGTTTATTAATGATAAAAGACACATACCTCAGCCGCCTCAGCGACGACGTAGTAACGTAGTGTCGTAGTTCCAAAATTAAATTTTAATCTTTTGTTCCAGAATAATACAGAATAAGAATAGAATAAAAATGTTCTCGGCTTCAGTTAAATTTGGTTCTAGTCAATAGTCATGTTGCTGTTGTAATATAAATAAATATTGTTACTTTTTCGGCAGGATTCTCATATGATAGTAGCATTGCCTAAAAAGAATGGTGCAGTTGAATGCAGTGACTTTAGAACAATAAGCCTAATGAGCCATGTTACAAAAATCTTGCTAAAAGTTATACAAGGAAGGATTCAGAATAAAATCAATACTGAATTAGATGAGCAGCAATTTGGATTTAGGAAAAATAGCGGGACAAAAGAAGCCATATTCTGCATGAGAACATTAATAGAAAAATACACAGAATTAAACAAACCAATGAATGAATATATGCCTGCTTCATAGACTACACCAAAGCTTTTGATAGAGTACACCACAAACAACTTATAGAATGCCTAAAAGAGATACATCTAGATGACATGGATATACGACTAATATGCAATCTATACTGGGAGCAAACAGCAATAATAAAATATAACAAAGAGTTCTCTACACCCATTGATATAAAAAGAGGAGTAAGACATTAAGACAAGGATGCATCCTATCACCAAGCTTGTTCAATCTATACACTGAGCAAATCTTTAAAAACATCATAGAGATGCCAGGCCTACAAATTAATGGAAAGATAATCAATAACCTAAGATATGCTGACGATACTGTACTACTAGCAGAAAATCCTAAAGACCTACAACAATTACTTAATGAAATAAACACGACAAGCAAAAAATATGGACTAGATATGAATATCAAAAAGACTAAAACTATGATCATAAACAAAGAAAATACTCAAAACCCACAAGTGGATATCAAAATTGAAGGAATAGACCTTGAGACAGTTCAGAACTATAACTACCTTGGACATACTATAACCAGTGATGGAAAATGTACAACTGAAATAAACAAAAGAATAGGAATGGCAAAAAGTAATTTTAATGTCATGAAGGACATACTAACATCAAAACAAATAACACCAGAGCTAAAACTAAGAATAGCAAAATGTTACATCTTCTCAATATTCCTATATGGTGCTGAAACATGGACATTAGATAAGAAAACAGAACAGAGAATTGAAGCCTTTGAAATGTGGATATATAGAAGAATAGGTAGAATTGGATGGAAGGAAAAGAAAACAAATGACAAAGTCTTAAAACAACTAAAAATGAAAAGAGAACTTCTGAACACAATTAGAACAAGACAAATGCGATTCTTAGGCCATGTTAAAAGACACAACAGCCTACTGAAAGTGATCCTGGAGGGGAAAATACAAGGTAAAAGAGGCAGAGGCAGAGGCAGACCAAGATTAACATGGACGAATAACATCAAAAGATGGACAAACCAACCGATGACAACCTGCACCATCAAAGCAAGAGATAGAGCAAAATGGCGCTCCATGGTAGCCAACCTTCGTTGCGGAGACGGCACTCAATGATGATGATGATGAGTAGCATAGCTGTAAACAGTTTAAAGTTTTAACAATACGCATACTATACACACATGATGATACAGCTGCTATTGTCATTGATTGACTATTGACTCTATACTACTATGACCCACTATGACTATTGTCTGTAGTATTGACAGTATGAGTATTAACATTCAATGATTAAAAATTAGAATTATTTTAAATATTAATAAATTTAATATTATTTTTGAATGAGTAAGTTTAGTATAGTATAGTATAAGTTATACTATAAGTATATAAGTATAAATATATAATTATATTATATATATATATATATATATATATATATATATATATATATATATATATATATATATATATATATATATATATATATATATATATATATATATATATATATATATATATATATATATATATATATATATATAATTAAATTAATGTAATGAATGATTATTTAAACATAAATGCAATGTGAATGAAAGTAAAAAAAAAAATTACATGCTAGGAATCATGAATGGATATGATGAGCAGCCATTGTCATTGTCATGAGATACAACACTTGAACACTTACACTATTACTATACATATACTATACTATACTCAAGTGACAGTGTCTGAGAGTGAGTGTCAATAACAATAATAATTATGGTAATAATTAAGCTGATGTTTCTGACATGCTAAGTGTATTAATTAAATTAGACTTCCACTTAATCTAATGAAACACTTATCAACTTATACTTATAAGTTATCTCATCAGTTTGAAATTTGATAATCATCATACAAAACAAAAAATATCATATCATCACGACTCAGGAGTCAACTTCATTAGTCATTAAAATTTAAGTCAAGTGAGTGAGAGAGCAAGTAAGAGTGGTGATTGTCTCATTGCTATTCAAAGTGACTCACTGACAACAACTGACTTAGAGTTTGACTTACTACAGACAAAATGTGGTCAGACATGTTATGGATGAGAGTTCAGTTAGAGAGAAGATACCAGATAACTTGACATTGTCACATTTTGGCAATATATATGCTATTGAAATGCTCACCATTTTTTAAAATTAAAAATAATTTAGTTGATTTGTTGTTCTTTGCCACAGTTATAGTAAAGTAATTTAACCATTTCTAATGGTGACTGACTATCTGATCCAAAGTAATCTATCCTGAGCAGGTATTAAACAGTTATCTGTAGTTTCCTTGTATTCCTGGTTCTTATTATCCATAACCAACAGTAGGACAGATTTGATATTTGTATTGAACAATCTAAGTTTGGTTGTTAAGGAGAGTTCCTAGGCTTTATTAGATATTCTTTAAACCCCTTATGCCTTCCTAGTTCTTTCCGTAACTAATGGCATATGCTTCCACATCTCTTCTTTGCCAGTGATGTTGCTAAAACAAATGAATTAATTGAATGCTCACGCATCCTCTAGTTTCTAGTCTCCATTCTGCTTCAGGTGAGATCCACTTCTTATTTTGGTGACGTTTGAGTCCCAATATTTCTTGACATTATAATGTTAGTTAGCAACCAAACTGGACAATTCCATTATATAAAACAGGGAGTCAGAAATGGCTGTGTTCTGTCGCCGGATTTGTTTTCACTTTTCGGCGAAAATATTATGGCATCAATAGTAGACAAAAAAGGAATTGAAGTCAATGTTTAAAACATAAATAATTTGCGATATGCGGATGACACAGTCTTAATAGCAGAGACAGAGAATGAACTACAAGAAATGATAGACATAATAGTAAAAAAAAGCAACAAGAAAGGTCTCAGTCTGAACAGTAAGAAAACAGAAGTAATGGTCATATCGAAGAAACAATCATCACCATCATGCAGCATAAAAATAAACGGATAAATCTGAAACTAGTGCAACTTTTCAAATACATGGGCACAATAATAACATCGAATGGAAGAAATACCACAGAAATATAAAGCAGAATCTATCTATCTATTGTCCTTTCGAGCCGAAGACGGCACATAGGGCAGAACCACAATCTCAAAAACAGAAACCTTGTGTGCCAAAATGGCACATATTGCAGAGATCACTGCTTCTAAAATCTATGGCGCTGTTTCCATAACAATACTTTTTACAATGACAGCTTGTCAAGCCATCGATCAACCTCCTTAGTCGCCTCTTACGACATGCCTGGAAGGTCACAGTGTCACTATTCTTTACTTTCCTCATAATGAGGCCCCGGTAACACACAGGAATAAAGCAGAATAGCTCAGGCCAAAATAGCATTTCAGAAAATGAAAAATATCTTATGCAACAAATCTATGTCAATAGAAGTGAGAAAGAGAGTTAATCAGTGCTATATAGAACAAATTCTAACCTATGGAAGCAAATCATAACAGTAGACAAACAAATGAAAAGACAATTAGAGGCCACAGAGATGGGATTTCTCAGAAGAATGTTGAAAGTTCCCTTGACAGCTTAAAAGGCCAATGAGGAAATTTTCAAAGAGGGCAACACAAAAGGGAGCTCCTAAAAAACATTAGAAAGAAACAATCAACATTTTATGGGCACATCATGAGAAGAGGAAAGTTTGAATAGTTGGTTAATCACTCAGCTCTTGTTGCTATGCATTGTCATTGAAGTGAAATTAAAAAATGTTAGATGTTTACTTTGAACAAAATTTAATTGTTTCTATAAAAATGTCTTTCTTTTAAAATATATAAGATGGTCATCTGTATGTTTACAACCCGCATTCTGGAAGTCCAGAATATAATTTCTTTTGTTTAATCACTATCCATGCCCAGCTAGGTGGAACCTATATATCTATCTATTGACCTTTCGAGCCATAGCCAGCCCATAGGGCGTAGACCAAGATACTCCTTCTCTTATCTACATTTTTTGTTCTAGCAGTTTTCAATTCTTTTAAAGATATTTTATCAAATCTTGCCATTTGTCTCTGTTCTGTGCAAGCAGCTCTATCTCATTGAGGGAGCCGATTCCTGCTGCTCTTGCCTCTCTCATCAATGTTCTTCTCAGTGTCTCTCTGGGTCTTCCTCTTTTCCTGATACCTGTTGTTTCCCACATGAGGGCTTGCTTTGCTATTTGGTTATTATCTCTTCTCATCACATGTAGGTGGAACCAACCTGCTAAGAGTAAAATTTGGTGGCTAGCTGGGGGTGGTCAGGATGCTAGAAGTTACAAATCATGTCAAAGTTAAAATGCTATATATTTTATTACCTTTAGTGCTTGACAAGAACAATGCATTAAAATCTCTTTATATGAAAGTTTATTGAAGTGCCAAGACGAGAATACAGTTGAGAGACTAAGAAGAATAGGAAATCAACCTTGGTATGGATTTGATAGGGCAACAGAGGAAGTGTATGTAGCAACAGTAACTATAACTATATAATTTTAAGAAAGAAACAGGGCACTTATTAATCTTATCTGTGTTTAGTGAGTGTAGAATTATTTTAGTTATCAATCAATATATATTGTTTATTTTTTCTTCAGCTGAATTTATAAACACAGTTGTATTCGAAGACCACAGATCTTAAGTTTCTTCTTTAACATTTACCAAAATGTCTGATGATTGGGGAGAGCTGATTACTCAACAAGAAAAGGGATTAACATCTAAGGTAATTTTTAAAAAAATAACGTGAGGTATATTAAATGATATTTTAGTTAATATTCCCAGAATATACATTTCAAAGTGGATTAACTGAGCCATGTCAAACTTGTTTATTTTATCTCATCTGGAGAAACGACTCCAAACTGAAGATGAGTACCAGGAGTCTGTTCCACTGCACATTTGAAGACATAGCAACATAACCTTTACTGCATGACTGTCTTCAGTACACAGACTTAAGACAAAATATGGCACACACTCACTATCTTGGAAGTGAAACCCTTACAAAGAGAGCTGACTTCATAAGAAAATCTGGAATCCCACTCTGAAGGAACTATATTTTGTTTTGCTGTGTTACTTCCAAACCTTTTTAAGTAAGTTAAAATTAAATCTGACGGACAGTATTTTCTATTTTAGATTGATGCATTAACCATAAAAAAGGATGAAACACCAGCAAAAAAGGATGAAACACCAGCAGGAGATAATGAAGTGAAGACATCCACTCCCACTAGTCCTAGTGATTCAAATGCAGAAAAAGAGGCTAATTCCAGCAAGGAAGAAGCAGATGATAAAGGTGAGCTAATAAAGAGCTTTAGAGAAATTGAGTTGTTTAGAGTTCATTTTCAACTGCCAGATGTTGCAAGTTTTCATCCTTTTTCAGTGTGCCTATACCAGGGGATGAAACATAAATTTCTTCTTTAGGTTTCGGGGGTTCACAGTATAGAATGTTAGTTGTTGATGAATTTTTTTCTTTTTCCATTTCTATCCTAATTACATCCAGCCACATACATAGAGCGACACTATATCTAAAAAGGAAAGTGCCTAAAAGAAGTAGCACTACAGCATCTTCAAAAATTATATTATACTACACATTCCTCCTTTCTCCTGCGATGCTTCAAGGCAACACAGATAGATAAAAGAAAGAAAGTAAACACATATTTCTTCCTCAGTTGTTTGGGGTCTTCATGTAGAATGTTGTTGATGTAGTTTTATGGTCACAGTAAATACATAATCAAGAAATAGCAGCAAGCAATATGAATTTGTTGAAAGAAAAAAAATACTATTTATGCCTTACAAACACTGCAGAAATTACCTTGGAGGTACAAAAAAGATCTATACCTCTGCATTATTGATTACACCAAAGCTTTTGATAAGGTAAATCATAAACAGATGATGAAAATGCCAGAAAATATAAATATTGACAATAAAGATCTGATGATTATTTGACATATATATTGCTAACAAAAAGCAGCCATTAGAATTGAAAACAAACATGGAGTATCAAGTAAGATAAGGAGTGTGACAGGGGAGTGTATTATCACCAGATTTTTTTTTTTTTTTTGGTACAGAACAAAATATTTGGTTGGTTGCGTTCGCCCGATGAATAAAGTATTCTAGAGTATCATGGTAGATTAGAATATTCCTCTTCATCATCCGTCCTTACAAGGACGTAGTGGACGTGTCTGTGTTGTGTTATGGTTTGCAGTATAGCTGTTATATTTGTGCCTTTCGGCCCAACACATCCAACTTCAGCATGACATTTTTGAGTACCGGGTTGTCTCCCCTCTTCGATCCCTGCACGCTTGGCCAGACTAGACAGGTTAGTCTGTTACTGGAGGCACCGCGGAGAGGTGGAGCCAGGGTCTGGATGGTTTTGGTTCACCGATCCTGGCGCAAGCCATCAGCTGTGGGTCGCTGACAACTTCCAGTTTTGGTGCTGGTAGGCGCGCCTTCGCCTCCAAAATATTTTAAGAGCAGTTGTGAATAAGTCTGGCAATAAAGCGGGGGGAAGCATCATAAACAACCTCTGGTGTGCAAATGGCATAGTATTGATAGCTGAAAGCCAACAAGATCTACCAAATCTATTAGATGAGATTGTGACGAAAGTGACCAAAAGGTCCTTACCCTCAACAAAAAAAACATAGAGACTATGGTAATATAAAAGAAAAACAAACAAGAATGTAGAGTATAACTAAATGGAAGAATCCTGAAAAACAAATTCAAATACCTGGAATCAATAATAATATCAGATGGAGATTAGGGCAAACAAAGAATTAAAAACATCCTATGTAAAAAATCATTGTCACTTAATGCTAGTTAACATGTCTTAAAATGCTACCTCATAACTGTTTTACTATATGGAAGCGAGTCATGGACAATGAGCAAAACAATAAAAAAAAATTGATGGCAACTTGAGATGTAGTTTATCAGAAGAATGATAAACATTCCATGATCCATCCGATGATGATTTTTGCAATAATTATTTTGCATGTGTTGAGTTATCTTGTATTTTATGTTATTTGTTAACACTTATGTTTTTTTTATTTTCAGCTGTATCAAAGTCTGACTTGTCCATGCTACAAAAGCTATTAAACTCAGGACTTGTCAACTCTAAGTCAGACATTGAAATACTTAGGAAGGATCCAACTTCACCTCTGCACTCAGTCAAATCATTTGAAGCCCTTCGTTTGTAAGTAACTTAATCATTGAATGGCTCATATTTACATTACTTTTACTTGTTCTATCCTCAGATTTTTTTTCTTCTTCTGCTTGTCAATATTACCTTTGCTCAGCAGATTATAGAGATGGATCGGTTGTCTCCTTGAATCTAATCTTTATGTGTTTCTAATCATCATCATGTGCCATATTGGTTGGCGTAGGCGATCATGTCCCTCCACAATCTTCTATCCACAGTGCATCGTATCAGTTCTGTTGCTGACTGTTTTCCATGCCATGACACCAAGCTATCCAGTATTTTCTCTCTTTATCGTCCGCGATCTCTCTTTCCTTTTTTTTGCCAATTGTAACCAAGTATTCCAACTTTCCTCTTCTCATGATGTGCCCGAAAAATGTTGATTGCTTCTTTCTGATGTTTTTTAAGAGCTCCCTTTTTGTGTTGGCCTCTTTGAGAACTTCCTCATTGGTCTTTTTAGCTGTCCAGGGAACTTTCAACATTCTTCTGAGAAATCCCATCTCTGTGGCCTCTAATCGTCTTTTCATTTGTTTGTCTACTGTCCTTGATTCGCTTCCATAGGTCAGAATTGGTTCTATATAGCACAGATGAACTCTCTTTCTCATTTTTATTGACATAGATTTGTTGCATAAGATATTTTTCATTTTCTTAATTTTGGCCTGAGCTATTCTGCTTTTTATTTCTGTAGTGCATCTCCCATCTGATGTTATTATTGTGCCCAAGTATTTGAAACGTTGCACTTGTTTCAGATATGTCTCTTTTATTTTTATGCTGCATGATGGTGATGATTGTTTCTTCGATATAACTATTACTTCTGTTTGCTTACTATTCAGACTGAGACCTTTCTTGTTGCTTTCTTCTACTATTATGTCTATCATTTCCTGTAGTTTGTTCTCTGTCTCTGCTATTAAGACTGTGTCATCCGCATATCGCAAATTATTTATGTTGTGACCGTTGACTTCAATTCCTTTTTTGTCTACTATTGATGCCATAATATATTTGCTGTAAAGTGAAAACAAATCCGGTGACAGAACACAGCCTTGTCTGACTCCTTGCTTTATATATTGGAATTGTCCTGTTTGGTTGTTAATTCGTATAGCTGCTGTTTGTTGCCAGTACATGTTTTTTATGATTCGCAGATCCTTGCCATCAATGTTTAATTTCTCCAGCATATTGATTATTTCCACATGCTTTACTTTGTCAAATACTTTCGTGTAGTCTATAAAGCACATATATAGATCTTTCTTTACCTCTATAGATCTTTTTATCAATGTTCTTAAGATGTATATTGCATTATTGGTGCCCTTTCCTTCCACAAATCCACATTGTTCCTCACTTATTTCTGGTTTTATTTTGTTCTTACATGTCTCATGATTATTCTTAGTAATATTTTAGTCATATGGCTCATGAGACTAATAGTGCGATGGTCTTCACAATCAGTGGCGCCTGACATCTTCGGTATGACTATAAAGATAGATTTTAGTAGATCTTCGTGTATGTGTCCAGTGTTATATATGTCATTGAGTAATTTTGTTATGACATGTACTCCCAGCTCTCCTAATGCATTTATCTCTTCGATTGTTATATTGTCAGGACCTGGAACTTTGCCTCTTTTCATGTGTTGAATTGTGTCCTTCCACTTCACTCTGCATTATTGGTGGTCCTGTGTCTTCATTTGAATTGTTTAATTCTGGTCTTTCATCATCATAGAGTTGACTGATATATTCTGATATATATGTGATAAACATATCAAGCAAAAGATATGGACTAGATATGAATATCAAAAAGACTAAAACTATGATCATAAAAAAAAAAATTCTCAAGACCTGCAAGTAAATATCACAGTTGAAGGAATACATCTGGAGACAGTTCAGATCTACAACTACCATGGACATACTATAACCAATGATGGAAAATGTAAAATTGAAATAAACAAAAGAATAGGTATGGCAAAAAGTATTAATGCCATGAAAAATATACTAACAACAAAACAAATAACAGTAGTGCTGAAGCTAAGAATAGCAAAATGTTACATCTTCTCAATATTCCTGTATGGTGCAGAAACATGGACATTAGACAAAAAAACAGAACAGAAAATTGAAGCCTTTGAAATGTGAATTTATAGTAGAATAGGTAGAATTGGATGGAAAGAAAAGAAAACAAACAATGAAATCTTAAACAACTAAAAATGAAAAGAGAACTGCAAAATACAATGCAAACACGACAAATGAGATTTTTGGGGCATGTTAAAAGACACAACAGCCTACTAAAAGTAATCTTGGAAGGGAAAATACAAGGTAAAAGAGGCAGAGGCAGATCAAGACTAACATGGACGAGTAACATCAAAAGATGAATAAATCAGCCTATGACAATCTGCACCATCAAAGCAAGAAACAGAGTGGAATTGCGATCGATGATAGCCAACCTTCGTTGCTGACTCGGCACTCGATGATGATTAAGCTAAACTGTAGATGATAAACACAATCTTATATCATTTTTTTAAACAGAAAGCCAGAGCTGCTGAAAGGTGTCTATGGTATGGGTTTCAATGCTCCTTCCAAAATTCAGGAAACTGCTTTACCAGCTTTGCTAGCAGACCCGTAAGTACATGATCAAGTATGTTTCTTGTTACTGTATATAGAACCATGATTGTTATATTGGAACAGTGTTCATTAGTACTTCAATCTCTTTACTAATTACACAAGATGGTTTTAGGACAGTGTACAAATTCTGCAGCGTAAGTAGGAATCCCTTGGATAATATCAGAAGAAATTATATAATAATTATTATTAATAATAATAATTAATTCAATTTCAATTATAGTAAGAATGTTACTTTTTTAAATTGAGCCATGGTTCTATAATATCATTTCTGTGATAGCAATAATTCTACTCGCTGAAATTGAGCCACATGTGAAATACAATAAAGCTAATTAGTAAAAATATGAGTAAATAGTTTAATTACTGCTGCTATGCATTAATTTTACATCTTTGTTGTATATATATATATGTATATATAAATATTAAACTGTATCCTACAAGCATTTATAGCTATGTTTGTTTATTTATTTGGGAGTCAGACTTTCGGCACATGACTTTTATGATAATGTGGTCAGTATTATGCCCATGCCACTTTACTTTCCCAGAAAAAAAAAATGCGGTACCCATCAAAGGCTGGGTGAACCTGGAAGCTGTCAGTTGGGATCGAACTCTACCTCTTGTACTTTGTAGTCCAGTTCACTAACCACTGAGCTATCATGGCTCCCTTTTACTTTTGTTTATTTATTTAGTTTTTTTAATTTTTAATTTTGGCCTTTGTACTAATTTCATCTGTCAAAATGTGAGTTGTTCATAACTGAATTACAGTTGGTGCTTGATATGATGTAAATGTTGCCATTTTGTTTCTCCGGCAGACCTTGTAACATGATAGCTCAAAGTCAGAGTGGTACAGGCAAGACTGCAGCTTTTGTTCTGACCATGTTGAGTAGGGTGAACATTGCAAATCATTATCCACAGGTGATTGTGATATTTTCATTATTAGCTTTTTTTTAAATATTTAAATGATAAAATTTACATTATTTAGCCACTAGATATGTTGAATTTTAGCAGATGTTTGGGAATAATGTCTACAACTGTTGCTATTTTCTTCATGCACTCTCAGGAACATTTTCCTGTGCACTATTATTCTTTTTGGAAATTAGAGAAATCACCAATCAATCACTAGTATCATCAGTAATCAAGAAAAGACATTGGAGATGTGATGAGAAGAGATAATAACCGAATAGCAAAGCAGACCCTCATGGGGGAAACAACAGGTAGGAGGAAAAGAGGCTGACCCAGAGAAAAACTGAGAAGAATTTTGATCAGAGAGAAAAAAGCAGCAGGAATCTGCTACCTCAGTGAGATTGAGTTGCTTGCACAGAACAGAGACAAATGGTGAGATTTTATAAAAGATCTTTGCAAGGATTGAGACTGCTAGAAGTAATATTTAGAAAAAGAGAAAGAGTATTAGGGTCTATGCCCAATGGGCCGGCTATGGCTCGAAAGGCCAATAGATAGATAGATTATTGTTTGTAAAAGTGCAGCACATCTTACTTGATTTAGACGTTGAATTCAGTGGATCTACTTGGTTGATACAGCTTGATACATGTTGCATCAAAGGAACTAATAGAGTGATGTTGAATTCAGTGGATCTACTTGGTTGATGCAGCTTGGTATATGTTGCATCAAAGGAACTAATAGAGTGATGTTGAATTCAGTGGATCTACTTGGTTGATACAGCTTGGTACATGTTGCATCAAAGGAACTAATAGAGTGACATTGAATTCTGTGGATCTACTTTGTTGATACAGCTTGGTACATTTTGCATCAAAGGAACTAATAGAGTAACATTGAATTCAGTTGATCTACTTGGTTGATACAGCTTGGTACATGTTGCATCAAAGGAACTAATAGAGTAACATTGAATTCAGTGGATCTACTTGGTTGATACAGCTTGGTACATGTTGCATCAAAGGAACTAATAGAGTGATGTTGAATTCAGTGGATCTACTTGGTTGATACAGCTTGGTACATTTTGCATCAAAGGAACTAATAGAGTAACATTGAATTCTGTGGATCTACTTGGTTGATACAGCTTGGTACATTTTGCATCAAAGGAACTAATAGAGTAACATTGAATTCAGTGGATCTACTTGGTTGATACAGCTTGGTACATGTTGCATCAAAGGAACTAATAGAGTGACATTGAATTCTGTGGATCTACTTGGTTGATACAGCTTGGTACATGGTGCATCAAAAGAACTAATAGAGCGACCTTGAATTTAGTCAACAATTCCATTAACCCCTTTCCATGAAATGAAAGAGCCTCCAAGTGCAGCCGATAAATGTCAAGCCAAAGCTCTGACACTGATAGAAAGCAATCTTGGAGTGCCAACTATAAACAAAGCCTTTGATTATTGTTGGCGTCATTAGTTCCTTTTTTAAACTGACTGGAACATTGGTTTTTATTTATAGATATTTAATATAGTGGTTAGAAAGAAAACACAGAGGAATACCAAAATATTCTTGGAGAAGACAGATGGAAGTAGAGATGGAGATGATGGGGAAGACATGGAATGATCTTAAAAGAATGACAAAAGACAGAATGGCTTGGAAAGTGTTTGTTGAAGACCTGTGCTTCACAGAGAGTTAAAAAGGAAGAAGAATATAGTACTTTCTGTGGGCTACCATTTGGTCAACTCTGATTTAGAACCCTCGTCACAAGTTGATATTTAGATTATAATTGATTTTTTTCTTTGTTTATCCTCAGTGTTTGTGCCTGGCTCCCACTTATGAGCTGGCCTTACAAATTGGTGATGTTACCAAAGAAATGAGTAAGCATATGGATGGACTGAGCATTATATATGCTGTAAGGGGAGAGAGAGGTGAGCACAATTATGCTGGTTTGAAGATGTCTAGATTTTTAAAATAAATAAATCTCTGTAATGGTGGAACATCACAATCATGCAAGGCTTCACTGGTAAGTCCAGAATCTTGGCAAGCTAAGAGAAATTTTGGAAAACAAAAACATATTACAGAGAAATGCTTAAATGGAAGCAACATAAGCTTGAAACTGATGAGAAGATTTCAGATTTATTTGCCTGCCTCTGATTTATGCTGGCATGTCCTTCTACCGGCATGAGTAAAATATGGCAAGCTTTTTTACTTACCAGACACAATGCTATAGTTCAGAGTCTGCCAGAATTATCTCCAAATTATTTCAATAATAAGGAAAATAACCTCTTAGATCTTCTTCACTTTCTTCTGGACCCATTTGGGTGTCACAAGAGATGCAAAGTTCTGGTTCTTGCCTTCCTAGTAGTTTTACCTATTACTAGTTGATGTTTTTGTAAAGTTTCTTTTATGTTGTCAGACACCTTACTCTGGACCTGCTTCTTGCTCTTCTCCCTTTTAATAAATGTTTTGGATTGCAAGGAATTGTATGGCATTCTTTTTAGACGTGCAAACTATTTATTTGTTATCTTAAATAATATTCAATATTGTATTTGAAAATTAAAAAAGATGTTTACCTTTCTGTTTTGTCCAACTAATAGTTTGTTTTATAGCTTTTAAAAACAGCCATCAATCATAACGTTGATACCTTATGTTATGTGTTTTGAAACATCATCCACTTTTTTCAAAGTTAAATTAGTAATTTCCTGTGGTAGCAATGATTTCAAACAGGACAGCATCTTTGATCAGTTGTCTGCAGCATATGTTTCAAGACTTCTGACTTTAGGTATAAGAGAAGAAAATCAAGAGTGTATGTATGTATGTATGTATCACATTACCCCAAAAATCATGTGCTGAAGGTCTGTAAAATATAGGGTCACTAACACCATATTTCCCTATACGCCACTTGGCGTGACGGGGGTACTTGACTTTACTTATGTATGTATGCATCTATCTCAGAGGGATAAAAAAAATGTATGTAGATTTTGCAGGTGGATATATCCACTGAATTAAAGGTGCTATTACCAAGAGGATATAACCACTATTCAAATGTGCATACATATTTTGGGTTCCTCTGAGTATATATAATTACAAACATAAAGATGATTAAAACAAATTATTCGTAAAATAAATATCGTGAAATAGATAATTCAGTCATTTTTCTACATTATCACTCTCCATTTTAATACAATACTCACACTTTAATGTGTCATCAGAAAAAAAAATGTTTTTAGTTGTGCTGTCAGCCATGTGGACACTGCATTGGGATAACTCCCAAATCTTCATTTGTTCAAATACTCCTTCAGGGGTCCAAATACATGATAATCTGAGGGAACAATATCAAGGTTGTATAGGCATTCTATTGTACACATTCTATTGTACACATTCTATTTGCATTCTCCACACACTGAAAGAAATACAAAGCTGGATATCTGAGCACTCATGGACGTGTCCAATGTGCAATGAGGATGAACTATCCACTAAACTATTGTACCTGGAGCATTCTTCTTATGCATTTGTCTTCAAAAGCTTTTAGTTTTTTTCTCAGTCTCGTTATTTTTTAACCATTATTCTAATTGTGCTCTAAAACGAATCCATATCTGTATACACAACAAACACACATTCCAGAAGATAAAGTAAGTAGGAAATTTCCACCAGACACCAGAAATTTGAGACTTGAACTATTTACTACTTTTTGACTGGAGAAGACCGTGCTGTGATTATGAAGACTTTTGCTTTTGGGGATCATTGTAGTACATCCTAATTTGATCTAATCACTTGTACAAGCTTCTCACCGCACGGTCATATCCATGATCGGTGCCTCACAGCACCAGCGCTGGAAGTTGTCAGTGACCCACAGCTGATGGCTTGCACCAGGATCGGTGAACCAAAACCATCCAGACCCTGCGCCACCTCTCCATGGTACCTCTAATAACAGACTAAACTGTCTAATCTGGCCAAACGAGTAGGAATCGAAAAGGGATGATAACCCGGTACTCAAAAATGTCATGCTGAAGTCGGATGTGTTGGGCCGAAAGGTGCAAATATCACAGTTATACTGCAAACCACAATACAGACACGCCCACTTGACGTCCTTTTATGGGTGGATGATGAAGAGGTACACTCCTTTAGTCATCGGACGAACGCAAGCAGCAAACAGATCCATGATCGATTTTGCAGTATTCTTCTATGAGTTTCATACCCTGTAGGCATAATTATTTGATAACTGCTTGCTGTTAACCCTGTCACCTATCTGTGACTGATGTGTTTATGATACAGTAGTAAAAATTACTACTACTTAAATGTAACATAAGGTGCTCTAAAAATAGTAATTTCTGTGAACTTTTGAACATCTGAGTCCCTGTGTCTCACTTAATGTGAAAACAGCCATGTGTTCACACTAGGTGAGACACTCAGTTTCCCTGGTTCAAGTTGATTTATGACCTTAATTTGACCTCATGGAACGAATATATTACAGTGTCTATCAGCATGGTCACCTAAGTCCGTCAAATTGTTCAGCTACCTCTTAGTGTTATTCGCTGTGTTCCCCGAGTTACAAAGGGTTATTTTGATTTTAGCAACAACTGAGGAAATTTCCCTGGTCACAGCAAAGAAAAAAAATAAAAGTGGGGGTGGTCCTACATCTATAGAAACAAATCCAACACTCAGAAGTTACTGGAAGTAGTAATTAGAAATGTGTACAAACACACACACACATTCAAAAAGAGAGTTGGGGGGGTTTCCAAATGTAGCAGAGATGTGTTCCTGTGAACTAAATAGAAACTGAAGTGGGTGTTCTGAGACCTTGGAACTAGAATTTCTATTCACCTTGCTCTAACTTGTGCTGCGGAAATGTCATCTCTTTGCTATGTTCGATATCAAGTGAGCTGCTTTGACAAATTTAATATCTCTTGAGACATAAAGCTTATTATATGTGTGTGTGCACGTGCGTGCGTGTGTGTTTGTGTGTACACTGACTCGATTGTAGATTAAAGTTTGCTGTACTGTTGTATACCTGTTGCAATTGCAATAAGAATTGTATTCAGTGCTCATATTTAAAAAAAAATAATGTCTATTTTAGTTCACACTTGCTTCTTCTTCAGTGACACGAGGTGAGTCCATAAACAGCCACATCATCATAGGTACACCAGGAACTGTCATGGACTGGGCATGCAAGTTTAGAGTCTTTGATATCAAGAAAATCCGTGTCTTTGTTTTGGATGAAGCAGACGTCATGATCAGTTTACAGGGACACCAAGATCAGTCTTACAGGCTACAAAAGTGAGGTTTTTCTCATTTCATTTTGCTCTCAAGCCAAAGATGGCACATAAGGTGGAGGTAATAATTCTCCATGATTGACGATCTGCTGCTAGTTCTTGCAGATGTTGGTTGTTTCTTAATCCCACGGTCGATCCTTCCTAGTTGTTTTGTTTTTCTGTGAAGTGTTTCTCTTGGTCATCCTTGTTTTCTTTTACCAGACATTTTCCACGTGAATGGAAAAGTCTGTCTTCATTTATTCTGAATACATGGCCGATATATTTTTGATACCTTCATCTTATAAAGCTCGGCATTATTCCTAGCTTAATTTTGTCTTTTATCAGTTCATTTGAGATATATTCTTTACAACTTATGTTAAGATTCTTTAGTAACACTTGTTTTCAGGCATTTAATTTCCTATCTAAGGCCTATTTGAAATTACAACTTTCACATCCATATGTTAGCACTGGTTTCACACAGGAGTTGAATAATCTCAATGACAGGTTAAATTATAATATCTTTCTGTATTGGTTGTTGTGTTGTTATTTAACACACATGATGATGCAGGAGATCATGTACCAGTTTTTTATCACATTTACACTATCAGATTATTTATGGCATTTTTCCTGCTTTTTATACTGCATTCTCACAGAATCTTTTTTACCAATCTCTTGATGACATTGTCACCCTCTTGCCTTGAAATTGTCTCTTTTGTGTCTTTAAAAGTGGGCATTGTCATAAATGCCAATCATCCTGAAATTTTAAGAAAAACATGTACATAAAATTTTCAAATTACTTGACTGTCATTATAATGAATTTATTGTTGAAATGATAATTAAAAGGTTACATGAATTTTGAACTGGTTGCAGCTCAAGTTGAAGGTTCGGGGTTAAAATGTCAGTTGAGGTAAACAAAATTTCTGCTCTAAAAGGCTCTTGAGGTCAACCCAGCCTCTTTAAATGGGTATCAGAGTATTGCAGTATGTAGGCCTTGGCTTTGTCATCTCACAATTAGCAGCTGCAAGCATAAAGGAATGGAGGAAGTGCAAGTTCTGCTAGATACCTAGATGCAAGCTCTGTTAGCTAATCTGTGGGCAGGTTCTGTTAGCTAATCTGTGGGGCAGGTTCTGCTACCTGAATGCAAACTCTGCTAGCTAATCTGAGGGCAGGTTCTGCAACCTGAATGCAAACTCTGCTAGCTAATCTGTGGGCAGGTTCTGCTAGCTACCTGAATACAAGCTCTATTAGCTAATCTGTGTGCAAGCTCTGCTAGCTAATCTGTGGGCAGGTTCTGCTACCTAGATGCAAGTTCTGCTAACTAATCTGTGGGCAGGTTCTGCTAGCTACCTAGATGCAAGCTCTGCTAGCTAATCAAAGGGCAGGTTCTGCTAGCTACCTAGATGCGAGTCAATTCAGGGGAAGAGGTATGTTTACAGCACTCGGAAAAAATGACAAATAATCAACAGAAAAAAATATGGACCAAGGCAGGATCGAACCCGTACTCAGTGGCACAACGCCTTGCCACGAAAAGCCAAACGCTAGGGAACACTGCCAATCAGCTAACTAAAAAATTCGCTTCGTAGGCAAGGTCCTTTCGCGAAGGCTTTCCTATGACTATAGCATAAGGCTGCGATCACAGCTCGGACGCAAGTATTCAGCCCTACCCTATCCGGGAGATACTTGTCTTAACAGGAAAAATATTTCCGAGCCTTACCTACCTTGCCTACGAAGCTAATTTTTTAGTTAGCTGAGTGGCAGTGTTCCCTAGCGTTTGGCTTTTCGTGGCAAGGCGCTGTGCCACTGAGTACGGGTTCGATCCTGCCTTGGTCCATATTTTTTTCTGTTTTTGATTATTTGTCATTTTTTCCGAGTGCTGTAAACATACCTCTTCCCCTGAATTGATTCACTGATTATCGCCTCGGAAGTTTCCCTCTATAATAATATTCATTTATTATTATTTGTCTCCTACCTAGATGCGAGCTCTGCTAGCTAATCTGAGGGCAGGTTCTGCTACCTAGATGCAAGCTCTGCTAGCTAATCAGAGGGCTGGTTCTGCTAGCTACCTAGATGCAAGCTCTGCTAGCTAATCTAAGGGCAGGTTCTGCTACCTAGATGCAAGCTCTGCTAGCTAATCTGAGGGCAGGTTCTGCTAGCTACCTAGATGCAAGCTCTGCTAGCTAATCTGAGGGCAGGTTCTGCTAGCTACCTAGATGCAAGCTCTGCTAGCTAATCTGAGGGCTGGTTCTGCTAGCTACCTAGATGCAAGTTCTGCTAGCTAATCTGAGGGCTGGTTCTGCTAGCTACCTAGATGCAAGCTCTGCTAGCTTACCAGAGGGCAGGTTCTGCTAGCTACCTGGATGCAAGCTCTGCTAGCTAATCTGTGTGCAAGCTCAGTGAGCTAACCTAAGTACAAATTCTGCTATTCTTAAACATGCATATCTTGCTTTCTCAGAGGCCTGTCTGGAGAATGCCAGATGCTGCTGTTCTCCGCCACTTATGACACAGATGTCATGTCATTTGCATCAAAGATCATCCCAAATGATCCAGTTATTATCAAACTCAGAAGGGAAGAAGAGAGTCTTGACAACATCAAACAGTTCTACATTGAGTGTTCCAATCAGCAATCAAAGTTTAAAGCACTCTCTAACATTTATGGAGCTATATCAATTGGCCAATCAATGATCTTCTGTGCTGTAAGTAAACTTTGATTGGCTGATCCATATATTTATTTTTAAAATCTTATTTAAAACATTTACGGCTATTGTGTTTTCCACTTATAGGACAAGCTCTCTCATAATTAAAATGCTTGACAGCTGAAACAATTATGGTCTTGTATAATTTCTAGGTTTGCTAGTTAAGATCATGAAGATGTGACACTGTCCAGGATGCAAAACCACTACTCTCCATAACATGTCACAGCACATGTTGTAAATACATTCTTACATTCATGACAATAACCACAAAGTTTCAGATTAATTTTAGGTCAATATCACAGCTGATTATCGCTGACATTTTAGTTGTCTTGTCCACTTGCTCATTTTAAAATTATACCCGGTAAATGCTTTTTCTAACGAAAGCTCACTTTGATTAGAAAATGTTGCATATTAAATTTTAGTATAAACAACTCTACCTTTTTAGCTCCCAGTGGAGTATAGGTCTTCAACAAACACTTTCCAAGTCGTTCTGTTTTTGCCATTCTTTTAAGATCATTCCATGTCTTCCCCATCATCTTCATCTCTGCTTCTATCTGTCTTCTCCAAGAATTCCTTGGTCTTCCTCTTTGTCTTTTCCCCTGGGGATTCCAAAAAAGGGCCTGTTGTGTAATACTCTCAGTTGGCTTCCGTTGTGTGTGTCCTATCCAGCGGCATAGTCTTCGCTATATCTCTTTATCCACTGGTGTTTGACTGGTACATTTCCATAATTCTATGTTAGTGATTTTGTCCTGCCATTTCCATCCTTTTATCCTGCGTAAGCATCCATTAATGAAAGTCTGTATCTTCGTGATTGTCAATTTTGTTGTTCTCCATGTTTCACAGCCATATAATAGGACTGCCTTAACATTTGAGTTGAAAATTTGTATTGTTGTATTTAATCTAATTTCTTTGGATTTCCATATGTTTCCCAGTGCAATGAAAGCTCCCCTTGCTGTTGATATCCTTATTTTGGTATCATTTTCTGTTCCTCCCTCTTTATCTATATTACTGTCCAGATATACGTAAGATTGTACATCTAATAGAGGTAATTCTCCTAGTTTTATTTGGTTATTGCCAACTGTATTAATTCTCATAATGTTGGTCTTATCTCTGTTAATCTTCAGAAATTTTAGTATAAATTTTTTGGGGGGGGGGGGGGGTGTGTGTGTGCGTGCGCGTATATATGTGTGTGTGTGTGTGTGTATATATATATATATATATATATATATATATATATATATATATATATATATACATATACATATACATAATGAATTAAATCACTATATCACAAACATTTAATTTTTGTGTTGCTATTGCTAATTTTCTATTGATCTCTTTCTGGCAATTAGTTTCCTTTGGCAAAACTAAAGCCAACCCAAAATCATCATCAACAGTGAAGAACTTGAAATTGTAACAAACTATGAATAGCTGGGATCTGTAGTAATTAACAGTGGAGACTGTCAGAAAGAGATGAAAAGAAGATTAGCAATAGCAACACAACAATTAAATGCCATGAAGAACATGTGGCACAATACCAGCAAGACAGTAAAATTAAAATTACTGAGGACATGTATCTTTCCAATAGTAACATTTGGTTGTGAATCATGGAAATCTTGCAAACAGCAAGGAAGAAAATAAATTAATTTTGAAACAAAATGCTCCAGAAAAATCCTTAAGATGCCTTGGATAATGAAAAAAGAGCAATGAAGAAATATTAAACAATTTAAATATTAAAAAGTACTGGCTTATTAACTCCATTGTGCAAAAGAAATTAAAATATTTTGGCCACAGTAAAAGACACAGCGAGTTGGAAAGAACAATAATGGAAGGCATGGTTTCTGGGTGACACATCAGAGACAGACCAAGAAATCAAGGAGATCTTGAAAATGATAACAGAAGAAGCAGGAGATCTGGCTAGAGACAGAAGATATTCTTTCAGAGAGACTGTGGTGAATGCAATTATCTGCAAAGGACATGCAACCTGATGATGAGTACAAATTGGTTGTAAAAAATTGTATATTTAGCACCAGAAAGTATGAAATATGTTATTCTTTGAAATAATAGTTCTTGTAAGTACTGATCTCTTTAAAAATTCAGAACACCGAAGTTAACTAATTTAAATAATTCTTATTATTGTTTAGGGATACATTGAAATCATTCCCTATAAAATATCACTTTTATGTATGGGCAGGATATAGTAGACTCACAATGTCTTCTCAAGAAAAAGCTGCAAAGTTAGTGGCAGTCATTGAAGTCCTTTAGACCCCTTTTTGGAGGTTAGGCCCAGACAAGATCTCACCATCCATCCTTATTCTTGGACATTTTCTCTACTTCTTTCCAGTCAATGCCAATCATGTCCTTGAAGGTTTCTGTGACATGTCTCCTCCATGTATTACTGGACCTTCTTTGCTTTCTCATACCCTGTGGGTTCTTTGTCTGTGCCTGTCTTTCTATGCTGACATTACATTTTTTTTTAGAAAGTTTCCAGGATAAGAACTAAAATAGCACTCATCATCATCATCGAGTACCTTCTCCGCAACGAAGGTTGGCTACAATGGAGCGCCATTCTGCTCTGTCTCTTGCTTTGATGGTGCAGGTTGTCATAGGCTGATTTGTCCATCTTTTGATGTTACCTGTCCATGTTAGTCTTGGTCTGCCTCTGCCTCTTTTACCTTGTATTTTCCCCTCCAGGATTACTTTCAGTAGGCTGTTGTGTCTTTTAACATGGCCTAAGAATCGCATTTGTCTTGTTCTAATTGTGTTCAGAAGTTCTCTTTTCATTTTAAGTTGTTTTAAGACTTTGTCGTTTGTTTTCTTTTCCTTCCATCCAATTCTACCTATTCTTCTATATATCCACATTTCAAAGGCTTCAATTCTCTGTTCTGTTTTCTTGTCTAATGTCCATGTTTCAGCACCATATAGGAATATTGAGAAGATGTAACATTTTGCTATTCTTAGTTTTAGCCCTGGTGTTATAATGTTTTGATGTTAGTATGTTCTTCGTGACATTAAAATTACTTTTTGCCATTCCTATTCTTTTGTTTAAAATAGCACTAGTGACATCAAATAAACAGCTGTGGCCATTACTCTATATACAAGTTCATATATATTTTTAAAAACTCTCTTTTACATGTTTCTTGGTCTTTCATTGTTCCCCTTCTCTTGTGGATCCTGTAACAAAACCCATTTTTCAATGTTTGTACCACATTTTCATAATAAAATTGTTATAAAAAAATTAAAATGTGTTAATTTTGAATGCTACTCATTTGGTGTTTGGCTCTTTCACATTTGTACATTCTCTATATTCTATATATATATATATATATATATATATATATATATATATATACATACATCCATTTACAAAAGTCTATATTTTATTGATCATCAGTTATGTTCTTCATTATCCAACTTTTGAATGAAGTTTCATTTCATTAAAAGAGCTGGTTGTTTTTGCACTCTTTATTACAGTACCATGCCCTTGACAAAAGAATTCATGTTATTTTTTTGTAATCTTCAGACAAGAAAAACTGCATCTGCATTAGCTGAGTTCATGTCCAGAGAAGGACACGCTGTAGGGTTACTTTCAGGAGAGCTACCAATTGAGATGAGAGCAAACATTATTAAACGGTTCAGGGATGGAAAAGAGAAAGTTCTTATAACAACAAATTTGTCTGCTAGAGGTGTGTATTGTTATATGTTTTTATGATGACAATGTTTTCTTGTTTAATCCTAGATTACAATTCCTACCTGGGGCTCACGTTTTCACGATACCGTCGTAAAAATTACTACCACTTCAATGTTACATTTAGGGAGCTGCGATAGATCAGTGGTTAGTGAACTGGACTACAAAGGACAAGGGGTAGGGTTCGATCCCAACCGACGGCTTCCGGGTTCACCCAGCCTTTAATGGGTACTGGATTTTTTTCTGGGAAAGTGAAGCAGCACGGGCGTAATACCGACCACATTACCCCAAAAATCATGTGCTGAAGGTCTGTAAAATTTATTGTCACTAACACCATATTCCCTATACGCCACTTGGCGTGACGGGTGTACTTTACTATTTTTTTTACAATGTTATATTTGGAATTCCAAAAATAGTATTTTCTTTGAACTTGGCTACACATTGGTGTGTTTACCTGTCTGCGAGAATCAGATGCTGTAATAATTTTCTGGGTTACATTAGATGATTCACATGATCAATAGACAATAGGGTAAGTAAGATATAAGTGGACCAAAACGAGCCAAACGTGAAAAATTAGAAAGGGGGTCTTATGAGGAAGGATGAAAGGAGGGGTCACCTTTAGGGTGGCATGAAAGAGTGGGGAAAATAGAGAAGACAGGGGTGGTATGGGGAAGAAAACAGGAGAGCTAATAAAGATAGCATGAGAAATAAAAATATGACACTGGAAAGAATGAAAGAGGAGACCAGTTATTAAAGAAAAGAGTTTTAACCTCTCGGATGGAGAAAAGAGGGCTATAAGTTGGTTGTCCAATGCGAACTGACTGACTATTAGAGGAAAAAGAGACGATTCCAGTAACCCAAAAGTCATCAGAAGTATGATGCCTGGAGATCTGAGTTGAGAGGAGACAGCAGTGCAGGAATCATGTTCGATGTCATACAAATTCTCACTGACTCGATCCTCTAAAAGTATGCCTGTTTGGCCAATATGGCTTTAAACAGCGTTGACAGATGATTGCATATATGAGATTATGGGATATACAGGTAAAGCCTTCCTGGATATCAAAAGGGCCTTCCTGGAAGAGAACTTGGTGAGTTTGTAGTACATTAGGGCACATGCTGCATGATATGTTGTAGTGGGCAGTGCCTCTCATGTCCTGGTCAGGATTACGTAGGCGGCTCCTACCCAAAATGTCTTGAAGGCTCCTGATGCATTTAAAAGCTACCAATGGTAGTGGAGGATAGGTAGGTGTCATTTGACAATCCAGAGTCCTGCCAGTTTGTGAGGATGTTGGGTAAGAGAGAATTTATTTCAAAATGTGATTATCTTCTATCAGATTCTTTCAAAATGTGATTATCTTCTATCAGATTCTTTCAAAATGTGATTATCTTCTATCAGATTCTTTAAAAATGTGATTATCTTCTATCAGATTCTTTAAAAATGTGATTATCTTCTATCAGATTCTTTCAAAATGTTATTACCTTCTATCAGATTCTTTCAAAATTTGATTATCTTTTATCAGATTCTTTCAAAATTGTGATTATCTTCTATCAGATTCTTTCAAAATGTGATTATCCTCTTCCTAAAATATCACACTTGGTATTACATTTTACCATAGCCATTCTTTAATTTTATCTGATGTTCTGCAGGCATTGACGTGGAACAGGTTACAGTTGTAGTGAACCTGGATTTGCCATTGACTGTCAATCAGAAACCAGACTGCGAGACATACTTGCATAGAATTGGACGGACAGGCAGGTTTGGAAAGAATGGCATTGCCATTAATTTTGTTGATGGAAACCAGGCAATGCGCACTCTGAAGTTTATTGAACAGCATTTTGGTAAGTCACATAGACACCCCAAATCTTTTTTTTTTTCTTAATTAAGAGGATTTTGCTGTGATTGCTTTCATCATTTTCTACCAACACTTCCTTTACTTGAGATAAGAAGGCTTTTGCTGTGCCCTTAATGTGGCAACTGTAGCAGAACTGCCTGTGTATGCAAGAGTTCACTGGTAAATTTATTTCTTTGTATTTTGTGGTAGGTTTCTTTCCACAATGATTGTATTTATATTTTATTGATGTTTTATGTTCTTTCTGTGATTTCTGATAGCATGTATGCACTTTAATTATTTTATTTCAAGATAAAGGAAGTGTTAATGGAGGGAGTTTCTCAGACTTCATAATGGGAAGAGTTAACTATGATTGTATACACAAACAAATTTTTAAGTAAAAACAAAACTTTAACCCTAGATTATGATACCTATCTAGAATATTAGTACAGATAAAGAGCATCCATTACATCACGTGCTCAACACAGGGAAAGATGCCAGGCTAAAAAGAGGCAAATCATGGGTGCGCCGAGCAGAAGATGTCATCAAACAGGTCTGTGGGCTTACCAATATCAGCGTTGGGTGAGGAGTGGATACCGGTGCCTACGTCGTTCAAAAGGATTTTCTTGTGTTTTGTCACACTTGACAGGAAAAGTAGGGAACAGAACCCGGTCGTGGTTAATGCTGAGGTCAACGGTCTCATCTGCGATAACACCAATGAGAAAGATGCAGTCATCTATGCAGACGGATCTGTAAGACGACACCAAAGAAGTGCATGGGCATTTACAGCACGCTCGGCAGGCAGAATAGTCTACGAAGACAGTGGTGCATACGTCATGACCACGAGTAGCATGACAATGGAGGTGATGGCAGTGACCAAGGCATTCAAATGGCTAGAGTCACAAGACTACACCCATGCATGTATACTGAGTGATTCGATGAGCATGATAAAAAAAAGTGGAGGCGGGCTCTGTACACATACACTGGGTAGAGTCATTGCAGAAATCCAAAATACGTAAGGTCACCTTTGTCTATATCCCTGGACATGCGGGAGTACGAGGAAATGAAAGAGCGGACAGGTTGGCTAGTTGTGCAAGTTGGCAACCAATGGATCAGGCAGACATCATCAATGCCCTCCAAGATGTGGGAAGAGCACAGGACTTCGACAAACACAGATCCACGTCCTTTTCTTTCGATGATGGAAATGGGAGTTAAGATGGGCGCAGCCAAAAATGAGAAACTTAGTTGCCATATAAGAAGACTTATCAACCAACATAGAACTGGAGTCGTCAGTCGCTGGACACTGCAGGAATTGCTGAGGAGGGGATCTGAGCACCCATGGACATGTTCGGAGTGCAATGATGATGACCCGCAAATAACTCAATAACAATAACCTATCTGCAGGTCATGTTTTCACTGTACCATCGTAAAAATTACTACCACTGAATTGTTACATTTAGAGTTCGGAAAATAATATTTTCTTTGAACTTTTGCCACACAGCTGTGTGTTTACCCAAGCAGAAACACAGGAATTGACGGATGCTGTAATTATTTCCTGGGTTAGGTTAGATTTATGGCCTGAAATTAGAACACATGGTGTCGTGGCTACCGGAGGTATTACATTGTCTTTTTCACACAGCGGCAATCAGTTCGTTAGTCCAGCCGTATGTTCACTTCTCTCTAAGCATTGTTCTCTACCTATGCCGAGTTAAAAAGTTTTTGTCTCGTCAGCAGCTGAGGAAATTTCCCCCATCATAAGAAAAAAAAACGAATTTCTTCCCGAGAGAAGTGGTTGCCTTCCTGCTGCAACATTAGGAAAATGATACTGCAGATATATACTAGTGGATGATTTTCACAAGAGCACTATCCAGTCAACTATCTCCCTATCTTTCTGTATTCAAGAAGCTATGGGCCATACTATTTTTTTTTCCCCACGCCAGGATGAAACTCAGTCCTCTCCAGGTCTTCATAGTTCCTCACAGCTTCTATCGTATGCCCGTGTTGTTTGGCCAGGTTTGATGTTGAAATTCAGCATAGTTGTTGCACTGAGGATGTTCTGGGCTCCTCTACCACAGTATAGAATACTTCATGTTTTTTTGCTCTGCATTTGTTTTATAAGATGGTCTTGAACTCTCTGTAGTTGGATGGGTAGTCATCTATGTAACAGCAGAAACTATTACCAAAAGAGCATTCTGCTTCTTCTTCTACCTTTCAGCTCCCTGTGGAGCATAGGTCTTCAACAAACACCTTCCAGGTCATTCTGTTTCTTGCCATTCTTTTAAGATCATTCCATGTCTTCCCCATCATCTTCATCTCTGCTTCTATCTGTCTTCTCCAAGAATTCTTTGGTCTTCCTCTTTGTCTTTTCCCCTGGGAATTCCAAAAAAAGGGCCTGTTGTGTAATACTCTCAGTTGGCTTCCATAGTGTGTGTCCTATCCAGCGCCATCTTCTTCGATGTATCTCTTTATCCACTGGTATTTGACTGGTACATTTCTATAATTCTATGTTAGTGATGTTGTCCTGCCATTACCATCCTTTTATTCTGCGTAAGTATCCATTAATGAAAGTTTGCATCTTCATGATTGTCAATTTTGTAGTGCTCCATGTAAAACCTTTCAAAATTCCATACATCATTTGAATATTACTGACTGTCCTGAGGACCAGATTAGCTGTCTTCACTTACTAGTCACAGCTGGAAGCAGTGTGAATATTACTCGTGGTTGGAAAAATAAAAATACCCCCGCAGTTGACCCAGCCACTGGCAGAAATGGGTGCCAGGGTAGTATCCTGGGAAGGTGAGGAATGCCATTTTGCATCGTGAGTTTCAATGCTTGAAGCAACACTATCCAGAAGTCTCCGAACATTTCTAGAAAGGTGGCCAAGCACATATGTGTGAAAAAACTTGTGTGCTAAGATGCCGATAAAGTCTCATACTTTACCTTTACCTTACTTTACTTACTGGTCACAACAAAATGAGATACTACTAGAAATTTTAATTCAAATTCAATACCAACAGCCTGTAACTGCTGACTTTCAAATATGATAACAGAACATGACTGTTTCCAACATGCAGACATGAGAAGTATGTAGCCTTCACCCACCACCTCTGGTGCTAAACTGTGTGGTAGGACTGAGACAGACTTCATAAGTCTGAAATCCCAGTCTAGAGTGATGCATGTAGAAGATAAAATAAACCTGGGCACCTTCAGGATACAACTGGGAGACTTTGTCAACCTTCTCCATGTAAATCTATCTTCAATCTCACTCTTTAGGACTGCACAACCTTTCTGAGTCTACCTCTCCCTCGCTCTCCTTTCACAGTTCCTTACAGAATGGTCTTTATCAGGCCAGATGATATCACGATACATTGCAAAACCATTTCATTTTGCATTTCTTTACAATAGTTATAAGATAATTAATAACCAGTATGTTGAATTCTCCATAATTAATAAACAGGATATTGATTTATCACTGCATGTTGAATTCTCCATATTTAATAATCAGTATATTGATTTATCACTGAATGTTGAATTCTCCATAATTAATAATCAGTATATTGATTTATCACTGAATGTTGAAATCTCCATATTTAATAATCAGTATATTGATTTATCACTGCATGTTGAATTCTCCATTATTATTAACCACTGGTGAATGTTGAGGAACTTTAATGTAGGCATCATTTTCTGATCTCTTAAACAGGTCGCAAGATAACTAGACTTGATGCAGATGATCTGGATGAAATTGAAAAGATAAGCTCTTGAATACTGCCAACAAGTCCATAATGATTCATCATCTCACTCAGTTTGATGGCATGCATGTATGAAAGCAGATCATTGGTATATTTCATGAGAAATAGCACATACATATAGACACTTTTGTCACTTATTACTTAAACAAGTACAATGACAAATGTATATAACAAATGCTACATATGTGTTCTGGATGTTAAAATTCAATGCTTGAAGCTATAGTGGTGTTTTTTTTTTAATTTGGGAAACAATTTTAAATATTGGCTCTGATAACATCAGTAATTACTTCATTGTGTATTGTATTTAATGCATAAAGAGTAGGAATATATGAATAAGTAATATATACACATACATATACACACAGCATCTCCTGTACTGCCTGGTATCACCTCTCTCAGTTTTATAATTTGCTACAATATATTCCAGCTATTCCCTTCCCATTACATGAACAACATATTATGATAGTTTCCTTATGATGCTATCAAAAGTTTTCTTATAGTTACATTGGCCTCTAAGAGCATTCTCGTTTTGTTTTCCTTGATGTTCTCAACATTCTTCTGTAAAACTATATTTAGGAGACTTAAACATTTTCTTATCATTTGTCTGCTTGTCCAGGATTCCTTTCCATATACCAAGACTGGGTCTATATAACACAGAATAACTCTTTTCCTTATATATGATAAGAGTAGGAAGATATATTTTAGACGAAAACAGGTATAATCAACAAGATGCTAGGACTATCATCTTGAAAAGCTTTGAAAGCTATCTAGAATACTAGTTCAATTTTTGTTAAATAATCATCATAAAAAGGTGAAACTAATGTTTTCTGGGAGGGGTATTTTATGAGAGAGTGTGTATGTTGGATTCTCTGCCTTTCTGTTCAACCATATTTTTATGTCAGATTCATAATGATATTGATTTTTTGTGCTTGCTATTTGCTCTGTTACATTAGTTACTAGCTTCACTGAAATAAACAAATACCATTTTATACTATTTCTGTTGGCTTTTTTTTTCTTAACAGTAGACTATGGGGGAAATTGCATTTTGTGGTGTTTTTATGTTGCGTCATCAGTTTGTGTAATTTAAAAACAATTTTAAAAAGTAAAACAAAGAAAAAAATTTTTTAATCAAACGGTGAATTTATGATATTATCATCATCATCATGTGCCATACCGGTTGGCGTAGGCGATCATGTTCCTCCACAATCTTCTATCCACAGTGCATTGTATCAGTTCTGTTGTTGGCTGTTTTCCATGCCATGACACCAAGCTATCCAGTATTTTCTCTCTTTGTCGTCCGCGATCTCTCCTTTTATTTTGCCAGTTGTAATCAAGTATTCCAACTTTCCTCTTCTCATGATGTGCCCAAAAAATGTTGATTGCTTCTTTCTGATGTTTTTTAAGAGCTCCCTTTTTGTGTTGGCCTCTTTGAGAACTTCCTCATTAGTCTTTTTAGCTGTCCAGGGAACTTTCAACATTCTTCTGAGAAATCCCATCTCTGTGGCCTCTAATCGTCTTTTCATTTGTTTGTCTACTGTCCATGATTCGCTTCCATAGGTCAGAATTGGTTCTATATAGCACCGATGAACTCTCTTTCTAATTTTTATTGACATAGATTTGTTGCATAAGATATTTTTCATTTTCTGAAATGCTATTTCGGCCTGAGCTATTCTACTTTTTATTTCTGTGGTGCATCTCCCATTTGATGTTATTATTGTGCCCAAGTATTTGAAACGTTGCACTTGTTTCAGATTTGTCTCGTTTATTATATGATATTATAAATTATGGGATTTCATTTACCTTTCATATAAATAAACTAGAGAGGTATGAAACTGGAAGATTTTGCTGAAACCACAAGGCTGAGGCTGAAGCCATAGAGCAAGGTGTTATTGTGACAGATACAGATGGTTTAGGCTGCCATACTTACAGAAACACTTTCTCACAAATAGTAAACTCTCACAACTGAGAAATGAGTTAAACAAGCTCTGCAATGAAAAAAGCAAACCATGCACACAAAAAATGATATCACCACACTGGGTTTTTTTTGTTGAATATGGTTCTCTTGTACATAGACTAGTCTTGTTCTTCCTCTACCTTTTCAGCTCCCTGTGGAGCATAGGTCTTCAACAAACACTTTCCAAGTCGTTCGGTTTCTTGCCATTCTTTTAAGATCATTCCATGTCTTCCCCATCATCTTCATCTCTGCTTCTGTCTGTCTTCTCCAAGAATTTCTTGGTCTTCCTCTTTGTCTTTTCCCCTGGGAATTCCAAAAAAAAGGGCCTGTTGTGTAATACTCTCAGATGGCTTCCGCAGTGTGTGTCCTATCCAACACCATCGTCTTTGTTGTATCTCTTTATCCACTGGTGTTTGACTGGTACATTTCCATAATTCTATGTTAATGATTTTGTCCTGCCATTTCCATCCTTTTATTCTGCGTAAGTATCCATTAATGAAAGTCTGTATCTTCATGATTGTCAATTTTGTTGTTCTCCATGTTTCACAGCCATATAATAGGACTGACTTAACATTGGTGTTGAAAATTTTTATTTTGTAAAACTAGTCTTGTTGCCATGTGTATTTTGCTGGATTGTCACATACAGCCTATTATGCATTGGCCCACAGTGATTCACATAAATACTAAACTGTTTGAAGGCCCTGAAGGACATTCAAAGAACAGGATTTCTTGTGTAGACAGTAAATGAGAACAACAGTTTTCAGAGGCCCTTATATGATCACAATTGATCTATTTATTTGAAGATTCACAAACCTATTTGAACATTGTCTTGAATATGTTAATGGAGGCAAAGATGCCTCAGAGCTGGAAGCTATCAGCGACCCATATCTCATGGTTTGTACCAGGATCGGTGAACCAGACCCTACTCCACCTCTTTGCGGTGCCTCCAGAAACAGACTAACTTGTCTGGTCTGGCCAAGCAATTAGAGAAAAAAAAGAAAGAGAGAAAACAACCAAGTACACAAAAAAAACATGCTGAAGTTGGATGTATTTGGCTGAAAGGTACAAATATTACAGTTCTAGTGCAAACTGGCTGGGTTTAGAAAAGGGAGAAGCTGTCTTGACCACATTTTCACTCTACGACTTATATTGGAGGAACACATTGAAAAGCAAAAACCTTTTGTACTTAACTTCATCGACTTCAAAAAAGCATTTGATAGTATTCATAGAGATTCTTTGTGGAAAATTCTGAAGCAATATGGCTTACCATCAAAAATCATAAATATTATCAAAGACATGTATGATGGTTACACATGTGCAGTTCGAACAGAGGAAGGACTGAGCGAATGTTTCCCAATAGAAACTGGGGTTAAACAAGGATGTATTTTATCGCCCTTGTTATTTGGAATTGTTATGGACTTCATAATGAAGAAATGCTGCACTGGTAATAAAGGCATCGAATGGATACAAGGAGACCATTTGGAGGACCTGGACTTTGCTGATGACATAGTTCTCATCAGCAATCAGATAAAAACGATGCAGGAAAACACAAATGAACTATCATCAATAGCCAGCAAAATTGGGCTTGAGGTCAATCATGAAAAGACTAAAGTCATGAAAAGTTTAATTCCAACAAGTGACAAAATATACATGGAAAACAAACCAGTAGAAGAGATCGATCACTTCATCTATCTTGGAAGTCACATTGATCGAGAAGGGGATACGAGCAAAGAAATTAGAATCAGACTGGCTAAAGCAGCAATGTCTTTCAGAAGCCTTGAAAAGTTGTGGAAATCTAAACTCATTAGCACAAACACAAAACTTAGGCTATTCAAATCAAATGTACTATCAACCCTTACGTATGCGTGTGAAAGCTGGAAAACAACAAGAGATATAGAAACAAAGTTGAACGCATTCGAAAATAAATGTCTAAGGAAAATACTTGGTATAGAATGGAACGAATTCAAAACAAACGAGGAAATTAGAGAAATCGCCAATCAACCACTAATATCTTCAGTAATAAAGAAAAGACGATGGTCATACGTTGGACATGTGATGAGAAGAGATAATAATCGAATAGCAAAGCAAGCCCTCATATGGGAAACAACAGGTAAAAGAAAAAGAGGAAGACCCAGGGAGACACTGAGAAGAACATTGATGAGAGAGGCAAGAGCAGCAGGAATCGGCTCCCTCAATGAGATAGAACTGCTTGCACAGAACAGAGACAGATGGCGAGATTTGATAAAATATCTTTAAAGAAAACTGCTAGAACAAAAATTCATATAGGAGAAGGTGTATCTTGGTCTACGCCCTATGGGCCGGTTACGGCTCGAAAGGTCAATAGATAGATAGATAGATAGTGCAAACTACAAGACAACATATCTATGCCCACTTATCTAATTCTAAGACGGATGACGTAGAGGACAATTAAATCCTTTAGTAGTCATTGGGTGAATGAAAGAAAGAATATGTTTATAAAGAACAACAATATTATTTCAAATGTTCACGAATTTACAAGCTTTACTGAACAGGAAATAGAAAATGAACTTTACTTTTTATGTTTGTCTTTAACAAATTTTGTTGTTCAGATATTCAGTATTAAGTAAATAACTTTCACCTCTGGTGTGCTTGGGGCATACTCCTTACATGACAAATAATAAAAACTCATGAAAATAAAGGAAAATATCACTTTTCCTGGATCACGGATTTATGCAAAGAATAAAATTACAATATAAATTAACAGTAAATACAAGACTCCTGTGACTGATGTACTATTATTTTGTGATTTAGACATAAAAAAAAAAACACAAAAAGCAGACCAAATTTTTTTAAAATTTATTGAAACAAAATATATTTATTATTTCCTCCATAAACACAGATGTATATAATGTATTGAAATGTTCAAAAACATCAAATTATTTGCTAACAATAATCAAAACCACATCATCAATTAAAAAATGAGCAGACATTTCAATTGAAGCAAAAAAAAATTAATACATTTTTATTTTGTAAATATTTTAATTTCTGTTCTTTATATTATAAACAAGAATTGCAAACACTTGGGTTGTGATTCACCGTGTTTCAACAAGATGAGAGCACCTATGAATATGCCCAGAGTGCAGCGATGATGATCCTAATATAACATATGCTTTAGACAGCAATCGCAGAGTTCTTTTCCACTGAGAGTATTACATTGATTACTTCTATTGCTCTCTGCTTAATCACACACCATACTTGAAAATGATTAGATGCTACAGAGATGGAATTTTTCAGAAGAATATTGAAAGTTACCCGGACAGCTAAAAAGAACAAAGATGACATTCTCAAAGAGGTCAGCACAAAAAAAGAGCTCCTTAAAAACATCAGAAAAAAACATTTTTCGGGCACATCATGAGAAGAGGAAAGTTGGAATACTTGATTACAACTGGCAAAATACAGGGAAAGAGAGATCGCTGATCGCAAGAAAGATACTAGATAGTTTTGTGTTATGGCATGGAAAACAGTCAGCAACAGAATTGGTACAATGCCCTGTGGATAGAAAATTGTAGAAGGACATGATTGCCTACGCCAACTGGTATGGCACATGATAATGATGGTTCTTGAAAATGACCTATTTGTGTCATGTTTGATTCCAAATAACTGCTGCAACTGTCAGAACAGAGCTTAAGTTTTTGTGGTGTCTGCATTTCAGTTATGAGCAGTTTATAATACTTTTCCCTCCTTCCAAAATGTTGGTATATTTTCTAATTCATGCTCTGCTGGTTTCAAATAAAAATAGTTTCACCACCTTTATCCTGTTTCTAAGTAGTTCCATATCTTAGCTTGTTTTTAACCATTTCAAATTTGTACATTAATGTCTTAACTGGAATGCGGGAATATGGCTTTAGTACCGTTATTTTTCAATGATCAACAATTTTATTATCGGACAGCTATCACAACTATTGTCCAACAAGGAAATAATTCTGGAGACAAAATGAGCTCTATACAATATAATCTTCATCCCAAAGTTGTGCTACCAATGCCAGACCTGGGTTCTATGCAAGAACAATAAGAAAAATAACCTCTACTGAGCTTAAATGTGTCAGACGAATGACAGGAAACAGTCTGAGAGATAAGATCAGAAATAAAGAACTGAGAAAAAAGCTAAGAATAGCCCCCGCCATAGAATATATAAAGAAACAACAGATAAAACAGTTTGGCCACGTGACAAGAAAGATCAAAACACAATACAACGAGCCTTCAATAAACGTTGCGAGAATACCAGACACAAGGGTGACCATGAAAAAAAATGGATCGATGGAATATTAGAAACACTAGGAAACATAACAGCAGCAGAGGTGAAGAGAAGAGCAAAAGACCGCAAATTATATCTCCCCTCAATGCTGAAAGGCAAATGAGGAAGGAAAGAAGTAGAAGAACAATTTTATGGGTGATAAGATCAATAATGTGCCAAGTTGCCCTAATTTCCATGAAAATGCTGGTATCCATTTAAACCTGGGTGAACCTAGGAGCTGCCAATCAATATCAAACTCAACCTCTTGTCCTTAGCTGCCCAATCAGTAACCAATGAGTTACCACAGCTCCTAACATAGAGTAAACCTAGGAGCAATTAACTATATTCGGGTAAAAACAGCCTAAAGAGATTTACCACATTAGTAAATCATGGATGGTTTTCATTTACCTTTAACTATTTCTGGGATCAGCTTTAGCTATTCATCTAAAATAGCAAAGATCATCATCAGGAGAGAGTGTCTGGGTTTTTTCAGGTTCCTTATAGTTTATTGTGCAGGTTTGCTTCATTGGGCCAAACTTTTATCCTCTGGTTCATGACGGAGGAGTAGCCCTTGTAGTAAAATGTTCAGGTGTCTGCATGGGTGTTCTACTGTGGCAGATCCTTTGTAATTCAATTTTTTTAAAGAGCACTCTAAGGTCAGTTTCTTGGATCAAGTCTAGAGAATTAGTCAGCTCATACTCCTTAACTACTAGAAAATGAAAGGCTGTCATTTATCTTTACTGTGACATATCACGGGAAAAATAAATCTATTAATTATTATCATCATGTTCCCATTGCACAAGTCAGACCATTATTCATCTTCTGTGATGTTATACTGCTAGTTGTTACAGGTCTTGTGTATTTTTGACCCTACTCTATTGATGGTTCTATATATCTCTTTCTCTTATTCTGTAGCTGCCTAGTTTCCAGATATGTGTCAGGAGTAACTAATTTTGTTCATTCTAAGTGCTACATAACCAGATATATCAGTCAGAATAGTGCAAACTACAGCAGCCATTGTAAAGCTGAAATCTATTTGGAAAGATAAGAACACCACTCTTGGCTCTAAAATCACACTGATGAGCACCTTTGTTATACCAGTTTTTCTATGCATTTGCCAAACACGGACCTTTACAACAGAGCAATGCAAGATATGGAGATGAAATGGCATGGCTAGGTTTTTGGCCTCTCTTTACTTAAATTGTTTCACAAATGAAAAAGTTCACAAAAGAATACAAGCTATCGGACTACAAGATCTTTTGAATTTTGTGAAAAAAAAAAAAAGCAAAATGAAATAGTTTGGCCATGTATCTTCCCAGAGTCCCAGAGAATGACTAAAGATAGAAATAGAGAAGACTGACAAAGTCTATCAATGATGTCTCAAAGACAACCAGGCATGAGAGAGAAAGATAAAAGTTGTACATATTCAACCTAAGTCCATTTCCTCTTCCATATAAAGCTTGAGTCATTATCTTTGGTTAGTCTCCTCATGTATGGTTTTATTAATTAAAATTACATTTAATTTTGAAAGTGACATCATTTGTTAAAAATGTATTAAAAATTAGCCAACCTACAGCAATTTATAAAAGTACCAACATGGTGAAATAGGTGCTAACAAAAAAGTAAACCTGCATTTCAAATTGGTATTCAATAAGGTAATTTGTATTTTGAAAACAGTTTTCTATTTGTTTGCATTCTTCCACCATATTTATTGATTGTCTCCTTATACAGATGAAATAATTTAATATTTTACATCGTGTCATTAAAAAGTTTTAAAACATCTCTTACATATCTCAACAGAAAGCACTGCTTTACTTTACTTTTGCGTGTCTTTGTCCATTTTTGAATCTTTACCCAATGAACTTTATTTCTCTCTCTCTCTGTGATCAAGACTCAATCAGAATAGGATTCCAGACTCTCTCATGAAGTCAGCTGTCTGTTTAAGTGATTCGATTGCCCCATATCTATCTATCTATCTATTGACCTTTCAAGCCATAGCCGGCCCATAGGGCGTAGACCAAGATACTCCTCCTCTTATCTGAATTTTTGTTCTAGCAGTTTTCAATTATTTTAAAGATATTTTATCAAATCTTGCCATTTGTCTCTGTTCTGTGCAAGCAGCTCTATCTCATTGAGGGAGCCGAATCCTGCTGCTCTTGCCTCTCTCATCAATGTTCTTCTCAGTGTCTCTCTGGGTCTTCCTCTTTTCCTGATACCTGTTGTTTCCCATATGAGGGCTTGCTTTGCTATTTGGTTATTATCTCTTCTCATCACATGTCCAACATATGACCATCGTCTTTTCTTTATTACTGAAGATATTAGTGGTTGATTGGTGATTTCTCTAATTTCCTCGTTTGTTTTGAATTCGTTCCACGCTATACCAAGTATTTTCCTTAGACATTTATTTTCGAATGCGTTCAACTTTGTTTCTATATCTCTTGTTGTTTTCCAGCTTTCACACACATACGTAAGGGTTGATAGTACATTTTATTTGAATAGTTTAAGTTTTGTGTTTGTGCTGATGAGTTTTGATTTCCACAACTTTTCAAGGCTTCTGAAAGACATTGCTGCTATTGCCCCATATAGTTGAACTTTATTTAACTATGTGATCTTTCTATGGGTGGGATGGAAAGAACCAGACATGTACAGCACAGCACTAGAGTAAGGTGACAAAATGAACTATAACCACCATAAGGGTAAAGTAACCAATTCTCCTCTTGAACTTTCAGTTACATGACTAGAGCCTGAGAGGATTTTGGTACAATTATTAGGTAATTGGTGTCAGAGAATGTATGTTAGAGAAGACATCACTGTAATGCACAATGAAGACAAGTGGAACAACATTAAAACAGGTAAATGAATTTATATATCTGGGAACAATGTTAACCTCAGATGGTAGATGTACAACAGAGGTGAGATGCAGAATGGCTCAGGCAAAAGCAGCTTTCTAAAAAAATGAGGAAGATACAATGCAATCCATTTTTGACAATAGAAATAAGAAAAAGAGTTCTTAAATGTTATGTAGAGCCAATCTTAACATATGGATGTGAATCATGGACAATAGGACAACAGACAAGAAAATCACTGGAGGTTGTAGAAATGTGGTTTTACAGAAGAATGTTGAGAATACCATGGACAGTTAATAAGAAGAGTAATGAAAATGTTCTGAAAGAGGCTAAAGAAAAAATAGAGCTAATATCCAATATTAGGATGAAACAATCATCATTTTTTTGGTCATGTAATGAGAAGGGAATAGCTGGAATATATTGTAACAACTGGGAAAATTGAGGGATGAAGAGACAGAGGGAAGCAAACTGAAAAAATATCAGACAGCTTAAGAGAATGGCTTGGCAGAAGATCAACAACAGAAAAGATAAATAACTGTTGAGAATGAAAGTTGTGGATACATGATCACCTACGCCAGCAGGCATGGTGCTTGATGGTGATGATGATGTCAGAGAATGAATTTGGGAAACCTTACAGTGGCTATGGTAAATTATGTTCTCCAGTAATAATGTAGCAGTTCTTTTCTGGTTCAAATCCTGGATGGGTAGGAATTTCAAACAATCAAAGCATTACATGGGGGCCAGACATATCTTAGAAATTTATAGGAAAGAGCAAACAGATATCTTGTTCATCAATCAGCCATATGCCAATTGCGTGGTCTTAACTTCTATGACCTTTCTATGAGCTCATTTATGTTGCATTGTACCCATGGAAATATTTTTTTAGACTTAATCTTAGAGTAACACAGCATTGCTTATTCTTCTTACAGCGCAGCCAAACATTCATCAGCACAAATTACCAATAATGATTCTAAGTGAATGATATCATCACACTCTATGTACACTCATATGTACTCTGCTGATTTTCTCCCTCTCTTAATAACAAATTTATGCTCATAGGTTCTGTAACTCATAATTTACACATACTCCTCTAATCCATTCTCTTGGTCATGCTAGTTACTTATACTGGATCTAACTTAGGTTCTAGAAATCTACTTCTTCATTTATTATTGTCACTATCTTATGGATGCTAACTGAGAGACTTCCATACAATCTTATCCAATTAAAGGTCTGACTACAGGATGTCCATGAAGTGAGTCTATTAAACCTTTCAATGTTACTATCTTTGGATCTTTTGCTGTAAGTCAACAAGTTCTCTGAACTCATTCATGCTACGAGTCTTGGCCCTGAAAGTCTCTGAATATCTGAGAGTGGGCGGCATTATTAATTTTTGTTCTGACATAGTTGTCCAGACTGTTCTCAAAATGAAGATCCATTGATGATAGCTCTTTCTCCGTGAACTGTGGAAACCAAAAAAACCGGCATTAACGGTAATATTTTTGTACTTCACTAGCAGATGGTATGCATTAATAAATTATTGCTTTCAGTAAATTTAAGACAGGAAGCAACCATAACAATAATCTAGTTTTCATTGTAGACCAGGATTACTGTGTGAGGGCCGGTAAAATGGTGTCACAAAGAAAGGTAAAGGAGGATGGGGATGAAGTAATGACACTAAAATGGAAGATACATCAAAGAAATGATTCAACATGGGTTTCAAGTACATAATATCCATCACTGGCAAGAATAAATATTTGGTCATCAACACATCTGGAGAATGTGGTGTCAGCAGCCATACCTTTTCTATGACAGTCAGCACAATTATCGTGTAGTCCGCATCAGGCCATGTCCCTCACAGAATACTTATACCCATTTACAGAGATTCGGTGAACCACAAAGCCATGTTAGCAGGATCTTTAAAAACACTTAGCAACAGCAGGGAGTTTTCTTTGTGGCCATCATTCAATTTAATTGGAATTACAGACTGAACCTAGCAGTCCTACCTCCTTTAGGTTTCCCCTGGTAACAGGCTGGCTAACAGAAGCTAGGATCACTGAGTTCCCTGTAGTGGTGGCTGTTAATGATATACAGGACCTTGTATTGCAGTGCCTCTGGACTGGATGAGTAGTAGACACCATAGACTAGGACAGACGAACTCCAACTTCTCCAGTAAAAGCTGGGAATGTCAAGAAAGCCATTATTACCCACCACATCAGCAAGTAAATGGGCACCATACCCGCATCAATCTGTGACATGACATCAGCAACAACCCTCAGAACTTTGGTTCAAGCAGCTTTGATGCTCTCCAGCTGATAAGGAAATTGAAACCTTGCTTACTGAACTCGGAGGATGGGGGAGAGTAATGACAGCAAAGAAGAGTACTTGCACCCTCACCTACAAATGCTGTGACCTTGAAGGTGAGATTGCATATTTGACCCCCCCACAAAAATAATGGACATTTTCTTGTTTCCACCATGCTTGGTAGGCTACTGTAACTGTGTTAGATATGTATATTCTCTTATTGCTTGCTTGCATTCGCCCGATGACTAAAGGAATACATCTTCTCATCATCTGCCATTAAGAGGACGTTGAGTGGGCGTGTCTGCGTTGTGTTATGGTTTGCAGTAAAACTGTGATATTTGCGCCTTTCGGCCCAACACATCCGATTTCAGCACGTTATTTTTGAATACCGGGTTGTCTTTCTTCTTCGATCCCTACTTGCTTGGCCAGACTAGACAGGTTAGTCTATTACTGGAGACACCACGGAGAGGTGGAGTAGGGTCTGGATGGTTCTGGTTCACCAATCCTGTCACAAGCCATGTCAACCTGTGGGTCGTTGACAACTCCCAGCTCTGCTGTTGGGAGGGGACTTTGCCTCCATTCTCTTACTGACCAAAGCAAACAATTAGTACTGTCAAGATCTCATCACAACTGCTATAACTTTATTTCCACTCCTATACAGACAGACATTCACCTACCAGGACAACTGTGTACCCTAAAATCTGCAGCTGCCGGATGTCAGACTGACATCTGCCAGTAAGAAAGTCACTGTTGTAGCAAAAGTGATGATGCTGTAGTCCCAGCACAGCTATCCTAAAAGATGTATTAAATAAGAATCAAGTAAAAAATAAACAGATAGAGATGTAGTTAGGCAGGCAAGCAGTCACATAAACAGATACATTGGTGATTAGGTAAATAGACAGTCAGGCAGAGAGATAGGTGAGTTGGCAGGTAGGTGGGCAGTCAGGCAGAGAAAGAGGTGACTTGGCAGGTAGGTGGGCAGTCAGGCAAAGAAAGAGATGACTTGGTAGGTAAACAGGTAGGTGGGCAGAGAGAGAGAGGTGAGTTGGTAGGTAGGCAGTCAAGCAGAGAGAGATGAGTTGGTAGATAGGCAGGTAGGTGGGCAGTCAGAATACTTTATTTATTCTTGTGTTTACCAGCTTTCATCTCTGACACAGTCCCTACAGACTAGGAACCAAATTTTGCATGTTAATCCATTTTTCTCTGGCAGCCATGTGCACAGGGGTCCCTCACCATACAGGCAGAAAACTCAATCTTCAGAGGTACTCATATTTTTCTGTCAATGAGTTATTGACTTTTCAAACCAGCCTCACTGCTGAGACTAGGGGTGGTTGCCACAGAGAGAAATCACAAATAAAAATCCAAACCGGTGCAGCTGAGGTTTGAACTCCCAACTTCTCTGTCACGAGACCAGCGTCTTGCCTTGCCTGTCTCCCCAAGTGAAGATATATAAATACTATGAAAATAATCAACATGTAGACAAAGGACAGTTAACCCTAGATTACGTTACCATAGTAAAATTTACAGCATCAAAACAGAAATTCCTCAAGGACTCTGAATAGGAAGACAGAAAGATGTCAAAGGAAATTACTACAGAGTACAGAGGAGGCAGGACACATAGTGAAGACCAGACTTGAGTGACTCTTGTCACAGATCAAGCAAGGTAGAAGAATTTGTTGTTGACATGACTGCCTATGAAAAAAAAGATTGATCTAAAAAAAAAAGATTGACACCTAAGACTCATAGTCTTTCCAAAAAATAACATAGAGGCTACGCACACTGGTATAGTCTGTATCTTGATGGGGTTATGCACACTCCTAGTCATTAATTACACATTTGGGGGCCTCAGTAGCCTAGTTTGGAAAACCACCTGACTAGGCTACTGACGTTCGGTCAACCCGTGTTCGATTCCTGCTGGAAGCAGTATGAATTGTATTTGTGGTTTTAAAAAAAAAATTAACCCCCCCCCCCCCCCCGGGTCAGCCCAGCCGCTGGCAGAAATGTGTACCAGGGCAGCACTCTGGGTAGGTGTGGAATGCTGCCTCGCATCGTGACTTTCGATGCAACACTGTCCGATGAGACCTAACACTTCTGGATAGGTGGCCAAGCACATATGGTTGAAAACTCGTGTGTTAAGACGCTGATTCAAGTCTTGTACTTTACCTTTACTTTTAATTACACAGCCATTCTCAGCTGCCTACAACCTAAGCCATCAATTACATACCAAATGGTGCCAGTCATTGTTTTTGCTGTATTGCCAAGGGGATGAAGAAATTCATTTCCATGCACATAAATGGTGACATACAACATGAGTCTACAAGAGTCTAAACATTCAATAAACTTACTTTTCTACATCTAACAATGTTTGACTATTTTGAACATTGTCACATTTGACTATTCCTGATGTGGGGTCAAAGTGCATCAAAGCATCTGCAACAAATATGGCAAAATGCAAAATGAAAGGAAATGTATGTTCATTCTTCAGTCAGTTAACTGTTTATATTAAAAACATCTAGTGTTAGGCCTTACTAGCATCACATTATAAGTTGTTCAGTATGATACTTTGTCAGAAAGTTATGGTCATAAGTGTCTTTCTGGTTTCTCAGCCTGTCACATATTTTAATGGTTTGATTATTCACCATAAAGTGGGAGAAAGTTACTCTTTCAGGTCTGCTATGCTGAATGTTTCTTTGTTGACTGCCAGTCTGAATGTTTCTCTCTTGACTGCCAGGCTGAATGTTACTTGACTGCCAGTCTGAATGTTTCTTGATTGTCAGAATGAATGTTTCTCTCTTGACTGTCAGGCTGAATGTTACTTGACTGCCAGTCAGAATGTTTCTTGATTGTCAGAATGAATGTTTCTCTCTTGACTGTCAGACTGAATGTTTCTCTCTTGACTGCCAGGCTGAATGTTTCTCTCTTGACTGTCAGGCTGAATGTTTCTCTCTTGATTGCCAAGATGAATGTTTATTTCTTGACTGCCAGACTGATTGTTTCTTGACTGCCAGACTGAATGTTTCTCTCTTGACTGTCAGGCTGAATGTTTCTTGATTGTCAGACTGAATGTTTCTCTCTTGACTGTCAGGCTGAATGTTTCTTGACTGTCAGGCTGAATGTTTCTTGATTGTCAGACTGAATGTTTCTCTCTTGACTGTCAGGCTGAATGTTTCTTGATTGTCAGACTGAATGTTTCTCTCTTGACTGTCAGGCTGAATATTTCTCTCTTGATTGCCAAGATGAATGTTTCTTTCTTGACTGCCAGACTGATTGTTTCTTGACTGCCAGACTGAATGTTTCTCTCTTGACTGTCAGGCTGAATGTTTCTCTTTTGACAGCCAGGCTGAATGTTTCTCTTTTGACTGCCAGGCTCAATGTTTCTCTTTTGACAGCCAGGCTGAATGTTTCTCTTTTGACTGCCAAGATGAATATTTCTTGACTGCCAGGATGAATGTTTCTCTTTTGACTGCCAGGCTGAATGTTTCTCTTTTGACTGCCAAGATGAATATTTCTTGACTGCCAGGCTGAATGTTTCTCTTTTGACTGCCAGGCTGAATGTTTCTCTTTTGACTGCCAGGCTGAATGTTTCTCTTTTGACTGCCAGGCTGAATGTTTCTCTCTTGACTGCCAGACTGATTATTTAATGACTGCCAGGCTGAATGTTTCTCTCTTGATTGCCAAGACAAATGTTTCTTTCTTGACTGCCAGACTGATTGTTTCTTGACTGCCAGACTGAATGTTTCTCTCTTGATGATGTCTTGAACTGATGTCTATTATTGATTGTAGCTATTAACTGATGTCTAAAAAAATATTGATTGTAGCTATTAAATGATGTCTGTTATTGATAGTAGCTATTAACTGATGTCTATTATTGATTGTAGCTATTAAATGACGTCTGTTATTGATAGTAGCTACTAACTGATGTCTATTATTGATTGTAGCTATTAACTGATGTCTGTTATTGATTGTAGCTATGAACAGATGTATATTATTGATTGTAGCTATTAACTGATGTCTATTATTGATTGTAGCTATTAACTCAGTCCTACCATAGGATGAAACTATCTATAAATTATGTCCATTATTGATTGCAGCTATTAGCTCAGTCTATATAGGGTGGAACATGTCTACATATTATATCTATTATTGACTGTGGCTATTAACTATGTCAATGAGACTCATTTATGAATAAAAGTACCTAAAATTATAATTCAATTAAAGAAGACGAAAAAAAATTAAGGAATGAATTTTTTTTAAAAAGCAGTGGCAATACAAGATGAATAAAAAATATATTCGCAAATATAAAACACATTGTAGATAAGTAAACAAATAAACTTCTGTTCTAGTAAACATTTTGTAGAAATAGAGTAAAATAGATCAACTGCTATTCTACAAAACACTGAGAATGAAAAAAACAAATAAAGAAATTGTTGAGAACTAGATGATAAATAATATAACCCTGGATGGGTGACACTTACTTGATTTAAATAAAAGAAAATGCAACAACAAACCTATATTATGGGCATAAGGGCTTTCTGTAGACACCATAATATAACCAGATTGATTGATTAGGCGGTTAATACTTTCAACAACACTGGATATATTAAATGTGTTGGTAGAATCGGACTTGCTTTCTGTAAACACCAAATTTCAAATGTATGATCAAACAAAGAATTTTTGCAAATATAAATAAAGGTTGTTAGATCAAAACTAATCCTCAAAAACTGCAGTAATAATATGCCTACATCATTATGTGTCATCTATAAACATAAATAGATCAAACCAGCACTTTTGTACAGGCTGTGCTAGAACATTCATACATGCACATATGCTAAAGGCAGTCTTGACCAAAAACTGAATAAGTACTTTTGTACAGGAATCAAGTACATTTTCTTACATGGTAGGGACCAGTTCTTTTTACAATGATGAAAGTACACAGACATCAAAGAATGATGTCATCAACATATACCTGGAAACGTTATTATAAAATGTTATGGAAAACTAATATTAGAATATTTTAACTCTTCCCATATATTTCGCTGCTCTGTGCGTCATGTCAATTTCAGCCGTGTACGTTTCGCTGCATATTGCGCCACTCTCAATTTGATTAGTGTGAACCGTCATCACACCATACTCTTTTGACATGTCTTGTCTCATCTTGGTATTAGTGAAATTATATATTACATAAATTCATATATAATATATTATCATCATCATCAAGTACCAGGTCTGCTGGCGTAGGTGATCATGTCTCTCCACAACTTTCGATCTCAACAGTTATTTATCATTTATGTTGTTGACTTTCTGCCAAGCCATTCTCTTAAGCTGCCTGGTATCTTTTCTCTTTGCTTCCCTGTATCTCTTCATCCCTTAATTTTCCAAGTTGTTACAATATATTCCAGCTGTTTTCTTCTCATTACATGGCCAAAAAATGATGATTGTTTCTTCCTAATATTGGAAAGTAGCTCTCCTTTTACTTTGGCCTCTTTCAGAACATTTTCATTACTCTTCTTAGCTGCCCATGGTATTCTCAACATTCTTCTGTAAAACCACACTTCTACAGACTCCAGTTATTTCCTTGTCTGTTGTCCTATTGTCCATGATTCACATACATATGTTAAGACAGGCTTTACATAACATTTAAGAACTCTTTTTCTTGTTTCTATTGTCAAAAATGGATTGCATAGTATCTTTCTCATTTTTTGGAAAGCTGCTCTTGCCTGAGCCATTCTGCATCTCACCTCTTTTGTACATCTTCTGTCTGAGGTTAACAAAGTTCCTAAATATTTAAATTCATTTACCTGTTTTAATATTGTTCCACTTGTCTTTATTTTTCTCTGAGGCGATATCTTTTTCTTTGTTGTTACCATTACTTCTGTCTTTTTGCTATTAAGGCTAAGTCCTTTATTTTTGCTTTCTTTCACTATAATGTCTAACATTTCTTGTAACTCATTTTCACTCTTAGCGATTAAGACTGTATCATCAGCATACCTTAGATTATAATATGTTATATGTTACATAAATATAAATATGTAGATTGATTCTTAAAACCATGAAAAATTTTGTCTCTGAAATCTCTTCTGTTGGATTGATAAAAAGCTTTCATACGGAAAGAATTTAGTAAACTGGAATTCATGTTTGACCAAAAATTAGAGATCCCTAAATTAACAACTGTAATAAATATGGGTGCAGCTGATATCGTAAACTTAATTGGTATGGTTAGAATGTAGATGAAACTGCAATCCAAACTTAACCAATACACTCAGAATGGAAGCAGCTATACTAAACTTAATCGTCATACTCAAAATATAGTTGTATCTCTCAACATAGGCTTAATTGTTATACTCAGAATGTAGGTGAAACTGCTATTCTAAATTTAATCATTATACTCAAATTATAGTTGAATCTGCCAACATAAATTTAATCATTATACTCATAATGTAGGTGGAGCTGCCATTGTAAACTTAATCATTATACTCATAATGTAGGTGGAGCTGCCGTTGTAAACTTAATCATTATACTCATAATGTAGGTGGAGCTGCTATTGTAAACTTAATCATTATACTCATAATGTAGGTGGAGCTGCCGTTGTAAACTTAATCATTATACTCATATTGTAGGTGGAGCTGCCGTTGTAAACTTAATCGTTATACACTGAACGTAGGTGAGGTTGACACCCTATAAGTTGCTCTTTGACCCCTGAAAGCAGGTAAAGCTACTATATCAAAAGAACTTACCATTCAGGAGCAATGCTCTGCTAAACCAAGGCACAGCCAGATGTGGGCACTCAATGGAGACACTTCGGTTGAGGAGAGCCAATTCATGTTTGGATTTTTCAAGCATGTGAGGCAGAGCTTTACATTTGAAGTAAAAGCATCATTAATAGGACACATAAATGTATCTTTAAACAATCTCTCACAAAAAAGCAAATAAATACACAAGTGTAAAGAGTCATCATCATCAAACACCATGCATGCTGGCATAGGTGATCATGTCTCTCCACAATTTTCGATCTCGACAGTTATTTATCATTTCTGTTGTTGACCTTATGCTAAGCCATTCTCGTAAGTTGTCTGGTATCTTTTCTCTTTGCTTCCCTCTATCTCTTAGTTCTCAATTTGTGCAGTCGTCACAATATTTCCAGCTGTTCCCTTCTCATTGCATGGCCAAAAAATGATTATTGCTTCTTCCTAATATTGGAAATCAATCTAATCCTATTTCTATTAATCTCAACTCCTTCAATCAATCTAATCCTATTTCTATCAAACACAATTCCTACAATCAATCCAATCCTATTTCTATAAAATTCAACTCCAGCAATCAATCTAATCCTATTTCTAATCAAACACAACTCCTGCAATCAATCCAATCCTATTTCTAATCAAACACAACTCCTGCAATCAATCCAATCCTATTTCTATTAATCTCAACTCCTTCAATCAATCCAATTCTATTTCTATCAAATTCAACTCCAGCAATCAATCTAATCCTATTTCTAATCAAACACAACTCCTTCAATCAATCCAATCCTATTTCTATTAATCTCAACTCCTTCAATCAATCAAATCCTATTTCTAATCAAACACAACTCCTGCAATCAATCTAATCCTATTTCTAATCAAACACAACTCCTGCAATCAATCCAATCCTATTTCTAATCAAACACAATTCCTACAATCAATCCAATCCTATTTCTAAGCAAATACAACTCCTGCAATCAATCTAATCCTATTTCTAATCAACCACAACTCCTGCAATCAATCCAATCCTATTTCTATCTTGCAGTCACCTAATCCTATTTGTGTCAATCTGTTTTGTATTGCTCCCCTATGTAGAGCTGTCACCATACATTGTATTCAAACTCCCACACCTTCACCGCAGCACTACAATTATTTGCCTATTCCATGTCAAGCTCTGCTTTCCAAGGGTCCTAACTACACCCTAACCAATCAGTCATGTAGCACAATCATAATAAATATTTCTTGTCAAACTCTATGTTTCAGCAATTAGTGCCCTTAAAGCAAGCCTGACAGATTTTTCATTGTCATGGACCCCTGTGTGAACATGACAGCAGATTCACTAAACCCCTTAAAGATTCAAACCCTCAACATATCCTATCCACTAGTGATAGGGTCACCTTTTCTAGATACTAAAATGCACACACACAAAAAAAAAAAAAAAAAAAAAAAAAAAAAAAAGCAAAGGAATTTTTTAAAAAACGCACCTCAAAAAATTTTTTGTTAAACAGGAGGATAGTGGATAACAGTAAAATTGGAAAAGTTCAATCAAAACCAGAAAAAGAAAGTAAAAATTTATTAACCCAAGATTATGATACCATAGTAACAATTACAGCATCAAAACACAAATTATTCAAAATTTGACATTTTGCCATGTTTAAACTTTACACCCCCCCCCCCCCCCCACACACACACACCCTCTGTGTACCTTACTAATTAACACTTCCGGTGACCTTTGAGTTTTCTATTTGTTTCCATTGCTGTTGGATTTTTTCCCCCTGATTTCATGAGATACGATCCTATATAACACGAAAAAAAATGTGCCAATTTTAAAGAAATTGGTCTATTTTTTATATTTATTTTGATTTTTTTTTCTGTGACCAGTGAATTTTCTCAGTCATTGGCTGACATCAAACAACCCTTTTTAACTCGGAAAACACAGTGACTAACGCTATGTGGTAGCCGAACATACTGACAGACTTATGGCATCTGTACTGATAAGGCATTGATTGTAACACGCTTGACCTCTGAGGTGAAATTCAGATCACAAATCAATCTGAGACAGGAAATCAGTGTTCCCATGTCTGTCCTTGTGTAAACACGCAGCTGGTTGTTAAAAAGTTCAAAGAAAACACTATTTTTAGAGCTCCTAATGTTACAATTAGGAGGTAGTAGTTTTTACTACAGTATCATAAACATGTCAACCACAGATTAACATCATTAAAACATTCTGCTCCACAAAGGTGTCAAAGACTGGTAATTGTGAAAATATACCTTCTTCAAATTCCTCATCCAAGGATGCCAAGAAGTCCAGAGAGAAAATTTTTAGCAACAGTGCATCATGAAATATGCCAAGCAGTGACAGGTGGCTTGCTAACTGTACCTGATGAAACAAAAACAATTTAGGAGAAAAAAATTATGACCATTTACTAGTTTCAATTTTTAGTTTTTATATTTTCCTTCCTAACTGATGCATGATTAAAATGAAAATCAAACTAAAGAGAAACAAGCAAAAATCTAATTCATCAACAAATCCACTAGATATAACAGTTTTAAATCAAAAAGATATTAAAGATACCTATACCATACAAGTAAAGAACACATACCAGAAGCTGCTAGAGGAAGGAATTGAACAATACAGAAGAGAAAATCCTGATGAAAAAGTAACAACCAAATGGCAATGCATAAAGGAAAGCATACAAAAAGCCTGCGACACCTTACCCAAAAGAGAAAAGAACAAAAAACAAAAATGGATAACTAACACCATCTTAGAAAAAATGGAAGAAAGAAGACAAGCGAAGAACACTGCCCAATACAATAAAATAGATAATGAGATACGCAAAATGTGCAAAAAGGCAAAAGAAGACTGGCTCAGCCAAAAATGTATAGAAATAGAAACTATGGAAAGCAAACAAGACCTAAGAGGAATGCACACAGAAATAAAGAGAATGACTAATAAAAATAAAAAAGCCACAGAAGGTGGATGCATTGCAGACAAAAAAGGAAAAATGCTAACAGACAATAAGGATATCATAGATAGATGGCAGGAATATATAACAGAACTATTTCATGATCAAAGGGACAAGAGACCAGTTATAAAATGTACATCAGGCTATAAAATCTTAAAATCTGAGGTGGAAAAAGCTATAAAAACAATGAAAAGGGGAAAAGCAGCAGGACCTGAAAGCATACAGATAGAGATGATACAGGCACTTGAAGATTTTGGCATTGAAGTGATTACAGACATATGCAACGACATATACCACACAGGATACATACCAAATGAACTAAAAACATCAACTTTCATTGCATTGCCTAAAAAGAATGGTGCAGTTGAATGCAGTGACTTTAGAACAATAAGCCTAATGAGCCATGTTACAAAAATCTTGCTAAAAGTTATACAAGGAAGGATTCAGAATAAAATCAATACTGAATTAGATGAGCAGCAATTTGGATTTAGGAAAAATAGCGGGACAAAAGAAGCCATATTCTGCATGAGAACATTAATCGAAGAATACACAGAAGTAAACAAACCAATATATGCCTGCTTCATAGACTACACCAAAGCTTTTGATAGAGTACACCACAAACAACTTATAGAATGCCTAAAAGAGATACATCTAGATGACATGGATATACAACTAATATGCAATCTATACTGGGAGCAAACAGCAATAATAAAATAAAACAAAGAGTTCTATACACCCATTGATATAAAAAGAGGAGTAAGACAAGGATGCATCCTATCACCAAGCTTGTTCAATCTATACACTGAGCAAATCTTTAAAAACATCATAGAGATGCCAGGCCTACAAATTAATGGAAAGATAATCAATAACCTAAGATATGCTGACGATACTGTACTACTAGCAGAAAATCCTAAAGACCTACAACAATTACTTAATGAAATAAACACGACAAGCAAAAAATATGGACTAGATATGAATATCAAAAAGACTAAAACTATGATCATAAACAAAGAAAATACTCAAAACCCACAAGTGGATATCAAAATTGAAGGAATAGACCTTGAGACAGTTCAGAACTATAACTACCTTGGACATACTATAACCAGTGATGGAAAATGTACAACTGAAATAAACAAAAGAATAGGAATGGAAAAAAGTAATTTTAATGTCATGAAGGACATACTAACATCAAAACATTATAACACCAGAGCTAAAACTAAGAATAGCAAAATGTTACATCTTCTCAATATTCCTATATGGTGCTGAAACATGGACATTAGACAAGAAAACAGAACAGAGAATTGAAGCCTTTGAAATGTGGATATATAGAAGAATAGGTAGAATTGGATGGAAGGAAAAGAAAACAAACGACGAAGTCTTAAAACAACTTAAAATGAAAAGAGAACTTCTGAACACAATTAGAACAAGACAAATGCGATTCTTAGGCCATGTTAAAAGACACAACAGCCTACTGAAACTAATCCTGGAGGGGAAAATACAAGGTAAAAGAGGCAGAGGCAGACCAAGATTAACATGGACGAGTAACATCAAAAGATGGACAAATCAACCGATGACAACCTGCACCATCAAAGCAAGAGACAGAGCAGAATGGCGCTCCATGGTAGCCAACCTTCGTTGCGGAGACGGCACTCAATGATGATGATGATGAACTGATGCTATATTATGCATATTACTGAAATATACTTTTCTATAAACACTTTTACTGTCCCTTTTCCTGTTTTCTTTATGAATAATGCAGGGTTTGCTAGCTTCTTCATTACTTCAGCTTGCAATAGTCCATGATCACATTTCTCATTGATGATCTTTCACTGTTTGGATAGCTTTGTGCCACAGAGTTTCTGTACATTTAAAAAAAAAAAAGTAAAGTACCCCCGTCACGCCAAGTGGCATATAGGGAATATGGTGTTAGTGACCATAAATTTTACAGACCTTCAGCACATGATTTTTGGGAAAATGTGGTCAGTATTACACCCGTGCCTCTTTACTTTCCCAGAAAAAATCCGGTACCCATTTAAGGATGGGTGAACCCAGAAGCCGTCGATTGGGATCGAATCCTACCTCTTGTCCTTTTTAGTCCAGTTCACTAACCACTGAGCTATTGCGGCTCCTTTCTGTACAATACTAGTTATGAATTGCTGTCAGTCATGAATTTGTAAGTCCTTTCTTTTTTATGAATAAGCTGAAAGTTTGTTATTTATTTTACACTAGATTGCTTAGCACAGCTGTTTGTCACTGATACATTAGCTACTTTGCTCATCTACGTATTTCCAAGAAGATAAAATATGCACACTTCTTCCATTAAACACTCCAAGTGATTACAAAAAAGCTGTATCTTAATTTTTTTTTTGTGGTCAAAAATTTAAGGCTGTATTCCCCAAAACTCAGATCTGTCAATTTGTTTAATGAGCATTAACCAGTAAAGTATCACTGATAATAAATATTGGCTTGGACTAAAAACTGTACCTTTTGTGTGGTAACACAAATTGAACCCTCTTCCATGAAATACCACTTTTTAAGAATGAGGGGAATGCTCTAGGCTCAGGACATATTTACCCATAAAAGTTGCATAAATTCCAAGAAAATAACTAAAATGCCTCTTTGAGATGAAATCAAACAGCCATGTCAAAAAGAGATCAAAAGAAGATTAGCAACAGTAACACACAAATTAGATTGCATGAAGAACATGTGGCACAATACCATTATCATTCATCATCATTGAGTGCTGTCTCCGCATCAAAGGTTGGCTACCATGGAGCGCCATTCCGCTCTGTCTCTCTTTTGCTTTGATGGTGCAGGTTGTCATAGGCTGATTTGTTCCTCTTTTGATGTTACTCGTCCACATTAATTTTGGTCTGACTCTGCCTCTTTTACCTAGTATTTTCAGTTCCAAGATTACTTTTAGTAGGCTGTTGTGTCTTTTAACATGCCCCAAAAATCTCATTTGTCTTGTTTGCATTGTATTTTGCATTTTTCTTTTCATTTTTAGTTGTTTAAGATTTCATCGTTTGTTTTGTTTTCTTTTCTTTTCTTCCAATTCTACCTATTCTTCTGTAACAACATTTCAAAGGCTTCAATTTTCTGTTCTGTTTTCTTGTCTAATGTCTATGTTTCTAAACAACACCAGCAAGGAAGTAAAATAAAAATTACTGAGGGTATTTATCTTCCTCAAATAATATATGGTTGTGAATTATGGACAATCTTCCAAATAGCAAGGTTAAAAAAATCAGTTAACTTGAAACAAAATGCTACAGAAAAGTCTTTATGATAACTTAGATAATGAAAAAGAGCAATGAAGACATATTGAAAGACCTAAACAGTGTAAAGAACTGACTAATAAACACTATTCTACATAGGAAATTAAAATACTATGGTCATATCAATAGATGCATTGGGCTGGAAGACCAAGAATATGATAGTTTCTGACACTAAGGAGATCTTGAACATGACAACAGAAGAAGTGGGTGACCTGGCTAGACACAGAGATTCTATCAAATGGGCTGTGTTGAATGCAACATTCTGCAAAGGACATACAACCTGATATGAGATGTTTGTTCAGATTTGGTTTAGTCAGTTAGCTAAAACTGAGGACTGCTGTACACATGCAGACTTGTGGAGTCATGAGAGAGCTGGGTGGGAGTAAACAAGAACTAGTAGCATCCAAAAATGGCTGCCTCTCACCAGGAGCTAACATTTAGAGGTACACACTCTTCAATATTACATAACAATGTTAGCCTCATAGTCAGCTATAAACCAACTAGCAAAAAATACTGATAGCATAATCCTCAACACCAGTGGACAAACAACAGCTATGGTTATGGTTTTGAATGGCCCCAGTATCACTGCAAACAAATTAAAATCCTTAATTGCTCAACCGCCCATGCCAGTGGAATCATCCAAATTAATCTCCCAAACAAAGAAAGGTAGCTGCAGTCCCCATCATAGCAGTCTCAGCATACGCCAAAAGACATAAGGTAAAACCGCATACAAAGTGAACACAGCCATCTGTTCCCTGTCATACAATATCATCATTCATCGTAAGCAATCAGAATATCGAAACATGATCAAAACTAATTTTTAAAGTCATCAAAACAATAGCTATAACTATGCTAAAATACAACTATTCTACAAAATCTATCTGAGACAAATTTCAAGACAAGTAATATATTTTATGCATAATGCATTATTTTATATTCTTCTCCCATATGGAACTCCAGATCCACCAAAGCCAAGATCTCATCTCAGACCTAATAGATAATTTATTGTAATATAACTATATTATAATAATTATGTACCTACAAAAGCATAAACACAAAGTGAACAAAAAACATGATAAATACCAGCATAGATTTGCTGATTAATGTATGTTCCATAGCATAGGTGGCCAGTAGCTGTGACCAGGTGGTAAAGCTGTCAATATTGTCTATCTGATAGCCACTGAAAGCCAGGATTTTCAGCAGCTGAATGCCAGAAAAGATAAGCAGCTTTGGACTTGATGTTATAAAGGTGATCAACTTTTCAAATGTTTCTTTCTGGAGTGAAATAGAAATGAGCTAAAGTGAGCACCTTAAGGGAAAAAATAACTAGTGAGAAAAAAACAAGATGACATGAACAAGTGAAAAACAAATAGTGAAATTTTTTTTTTCATTCACCAGCTTTTACCTCTAACAAAGTACCTAGAGACAGGAACTGAATTTTGCATGTTAATCCATTGTTCCCTGGCAGCATGTGCACAGGAGTCCCTCACCACACAGACAGATAACTCTTGACTTCAGAGGTACTCATATTTTTACCGTCAATGATTAATTGACGTTTCAAGCCGGGCCTCACTACTGAGACCAGGGATGGTTGCTGCAGAGAGAAATCATAAATAAAAATCCCAACCGGTGTAGCCAGGATTTTAACCCACAACTTCTCTGTCTCGAGGCCGGCATCTTGCCTCGAGATCAACCAGTTCCCCCAACTAGTGAAATAAAAATATGCTAAAATAAACATTTTAATGTAAAATCTAGCTAGTGAAACACAAATAAATATAAATTCAAGCAAACATTTTAAAGTAAAAACGATTTGCTGTTTTTTTTTTCAAATGTCTGAATTAAAAACCCAATTTAATTAAATTTTTTTTTTTAGCCAGAAGATGCACCGCAGACATAAAAAGGCAGAATGGCACACACCAAAATAACATTCCAGAAATGAAAAACATCTTGAGCAACAAGTCTATGTCAATAACAATGGGAAAGAGAGTTCATCAGTGCTATACAGAATCAATTCTGACCTTTAGAAGCAAATTATGGACAGTAGACAAACAAATGAAAAGACGATTAGAGGTCACAGAGATGGAATTTCTCAGGAGAATGTTGAAAGTTCCCTGGACTGTTAAAAAAAAACCAAAGAGGACATTCTCAAAGAGGCCAACACAAAAATGGAATTCCTAAAAAACATCAGAAAGAAACAATATTTTTCGGGCACATCATAAGAAGAGGAAAGTTGGAATAATTGGTTACAACTGGCAAACTACCAGGAAAGAGAGATCCCAGATGACAATGAAAGATGATACTAGATAGCTTGGTGTGGTGGAATGGAAAACGGTTAACAGAATTGACAGGATGCACTGTGGATAGAAAATTATGGAAGGACATGATACCCCTCACAACCTGTAAGGCACATGATGATGTTGACAGATTCTTGGTAACTGTCATAGATGAAACATCATAGTTAAAAATTGTAATTACTTTTATATGGTTAATACCTGATTGATTGATTAGTTACTGATCCAGTAGCTCATGCTCTTCTGCCCTTTGACTAAATGCCAGATTTTTTCAGCATTGGAGAGAGCTAAAATTGTACCTATTTTCCACAAAATTAAATGTCATCAATATTTCAGGGCTATTTGTTATGTAAATCAAAATGTGAAAGGAAAATATTACCTGATACACTGGAAATTGTTCACAACTCAGATCAAGTAGACTTATAATCCTCAGATAATTATGGTCATCTTCATTCTTCAGTAATCTTGGCAAACTGTCCATGAGTTGACTAAACATATCATTTCCTATTACTCTCCACTGGTGGCTCTTTTTGCCATATGGTAAGATTTTATTGGAAACAAAATATGAGGCAAGTGAGTCTGAGTATGATAACTTGGACTGGAAACTTTCATAAAGTTTATTTCTTATCTCAAGACACTGCTGCTTGACTGACTGTGATATGGATGGCTGTTTAGAAAAAAAAATGTCATTAAAATCTGGAAGTTAAAAAGGAGACATTTTGTATATTAATTAAATTTCCTACAATTATTACAAATTTTTTGCTTAAAATACAATGAATAATATAACTTTGCACATATAAAATATAATAAATTACAGAAACAGAAAGAAAAATCACACACATGTATAAAATACCCATATGATGTCATTTTACATATTATAATGTGATTAGTTCCACCGTTATTGGATTTGTGGATTATGAAGAAACATTCAATATATTTGATAGAGTAATACTATGGAAATTGCTGAGTCATTACGGAATCCCTAACAAGTTTATGAACTTGATAAAAGCAATTTATGGAAGTAATGAAATGTCATACTGTACATGAAGTGCAACTTATAAAAACATTGGAAATAAGAACACTAGTGAGGCAGGGATGCCTGCTATCTCCATATCTCTTGCTACTGAACATTGGTTGGATTATGAAAATAACACAAAACAAATGGAATGGAATCCAGCGGTCAGTGACTAAACTGCCTGAAGGAATAGACTTTGTTGATGACATAGTTCTCTTCTCACATAATCATAAGCAAATACGGGTTAAAATGAACATACATGATGATAGGTCACAACAGCTGGGAATGAAAATAATCAGAGATAAGGTCAAAATCATGAGAATTAATGCAGCTGATTTGTTTTCGATGACATATCAGTGAGTGGAGTAGATCTTGATGATCTGATGACTGCTGAAGCTGGAACTCAGTCAGTTATGAGTCACTGATCAAATTCAGCTAAAGTGCTCTGAACATTTTAGCCCCACCCAATATGTAAATTGGGAGCCGCAATAGCTCAGTGGTTAGTGAACTGGACTAAAAAGGACAAGAGGTAGGGTTTGATCCCAATCGACGGCTTCCAGGTTCACCCAGCCTTAAATGAGTACCTGATTTTTTTCTTGGAAAGTAAAGTGGCACGGATGTAATACCGACCACATTACCTCAAAAATCATGTGCCGAAGGTCTGTAAAATTTATGGTCACTAACACCATATTCCCTATACGCCACTTGGCGTGACGGGGCTCTTTACTTTTTACAAGATGTAAATTGTGAGACAAAGAACAAAGCATTATTTTTATTGCACAAAGAGGAATAGACACCAGCCCATGGTGGTATTTCTGGAAATCAAAAAAGTAGATGAACTTGCAAAAACAGGAGGAAACCATCATCAGCCAAATCCACACAGAGCTTCAGGGAAGGAAGTACATTCCTAAATGGAATGAAGAGAAGTGAAATTAAAATTTGACTGAATGAGACATTATAAGGAAGCTCAAAAGATATGAGCAGACCAAGATCTTAAAGAAAGTTTTCATTGTGGCCTCAGAGCAACATTCACAAACTGGGTCTCAGAGACCCTGCCACCTGTAACTGCTGAGCATCCAAGTAGGCTCCAAAGTATGTACCACAAGATTGCCTTACCTTCAGTAGATAGAGGATAAGAGTTTGGCCCATACAGAGGCAAGCCCACACAACAAAAGTTTGTTCCACACAGAGACAAGCCTGCACAACAAAAGTTTGGACCATTCAGGGGCAAGCCTCCACAACAAAGGTTTGGTCCATACAGAGACAAGCCTGCACAACAAAAGTTTGATCCATACAGAGACAAGCCTGCACAACAAAAGTTTGGTCCATACAGAGATAAGCCTCCACAACAAAAGTTTGATCCATTCAGAGACAAGCCTACACAACAAAAGTTTGGTCCATACAGAGGAAAGCCTACACAACAAAAGTTTGATCCATACAGAGACAAGCCTGTACAACAAAAGTTTGGTCCATACAGAGACAAGCTTCCACAACAAAAGTTTGATCCATACAGAGGCAAGCCTGTACAACAAAAGTTTGGTCCATACAGAGGCAAGCCTGTACAACAAAAGTTTGGTCCATACAGAGGCAAGCCTGTACAACAAAAGTTTGGTCCATACAGAGACAAGCCTGTACAACAAAAGTTTGGTCCATACAGAGGCAAGCCTGTACAACAAAAGTTTGGTCCATACAGAGGCAAGCCTCACAACAAAAGTTTGATCCATACAGAGGCAAGCCTGTACAACAAAAGTTTGGTCCATACAGAGGCAAGCCTGTTCAACAAAAGTTTGGTCCATACAGAGGCAAGCCTCACAACAAAAGTTTGGTCCATACAGAGGCAAGCCTCCACAACAAAAGTTTGGTCCATATAGAGGCAAGCCTCTACAACAAAAGTTTGGTCCATACAGAGACAAGCCTACACAACAAAAATTTGATCCATACAGAGGCAAGCCTGTACAACAAAAGTTTGTTCCGCACAGAGACAAGCATGCACAACAAAAGTTTGGTCCATTCAGGGGCAAGCCTCCACAACAAAAGTTTGGTCCATACAGAGACAAGCCTCCACAACAAAAGTTTGATCCATACAAAGACAAGCCTGCACAACAAAAGTTTGATCCATACAGAGACAAGCCTGCACAACAAAAGTTTGTTCCACACAGAGATAAGCCTGCACAACAAAAGTTTGATCCATACAGAGACAAGCCTCCACAACAAAAGTTTGATCCATACAGAGACAAGCCTGTACAACAAAAGTTTGGTCCATACAGAGACAAGCCTGCACAACAAAAGTTTGGTCCATACAGAGACAAGCTTCCACAACAAAAGTTTGGTCCATACAGAGGCAAGCCTACACAACAAAAGTTTGGTCCATACAGAGACAAGCCTGCACAACAAAAGTTTGATCCATACAGAGGCAAGCCTACACAACAAAAGTTTGGTCCATACAGTGGCAAGCCTGCACAACAAAAGTTTGGTCCATACAGAGACAAGCCTGCACAACAAAAGTTTGGTCCATACAGAGGCAAGCCTACACAACAAAAGTTTGGTCCATACAGAGACAAGCTTCCACAACAAAAGTTTGATCCATACAGAGGCAAGCCTGTACAACAAAAGTTTGATCCATACAGAGACAAGCCTGTACAACAAAAGTTTGGTCCATACAGAGGCAAGCCCCACAACAAAAGTTTGGTCCATACAGAGGCAAGCCTGTACAACAAAAGTTTGGTCCATACAGAGACAAGCTTCCACAACAAAAGTTTGATCCATACAGAAGCAAGTCTGTACAACAAAAGTTTGGTCCATACAGAGGCAAGCCCCACAACAAAAGATTGGTCCATACAGAGACAAGCCTGTACAACAAAAGTTTGGTCCATACAGAGACAAGCTTCCACAACAAAAGTTTGATCCATACAGAGGCAAGCCTGTACAACAAAAGTTTGGTCCATACAGAGACAAGCCTGTACAACAAAAATTTGGTCCATACAGAGGCAAGCCTGTACAACAAAAGTTTGGTCCATACAGAGACAAGCCTGCACAACAAAAGTTTGGTCCATACAGAGACAAGCCTGTACAACAAAAGTTTGGTCCATACAGAGACAAGCCTGCACAAAAAAAGTTTGGTCCATACAGAGACAAGCTTCCACAACAAAAGTTTGGTCCTTACAGAGGCAAGCCTACACAACAAATGTTTGGTCCATACAGAGACAAGCCTGCACAACAAAAGTTTGATCCATACAGAGGCAAGCCTACACAACAAAAGTTTGGTCCATACAGAGGCAAGCCTGCACAACAAAAGTTTGGTCCATACAGAGACAAGCCTGCACAACAAAAGTTTGGTCCATACAGAGGCAAGCCTACACAACAAAAGTTTGGTCCATACAGAGACAAGCCTGTACAAAAAAAGTTTGGTCCATACAGAGGCAAGCCTGTACAACAAAAGTTTGGTCCATACAGAGACAAGCTTCCACAACAAAAGTTTGATCCATACAGAGGCAAGCCTGTACAACAAAAGTTTGATCCATACAGAGGCAAGCCTGTACAACAAAAGTTTGGTCCATACAGAGGCAAGCTCCACAACAAAAGTTTGGTCCATACAGAGGCAAGCCTGTACAACAAAAGTTTGGTCCATACAGAGACAAACTTCCACAACAAAAGTTTGATCCATACAGAGGCAAGCCTGTACAACAAAAGTTTGGTCCATACAGAGGCAAGCCCCACAACAAAAGTTTGGTCCATACAGAGGCAAGCCTGTACAACAAAAGTTTGGTCCATACAGAGACAAGCCTGTACAACAAAAGTTTGGTCCATACAGAGACAAGCTTCCACAACAAAAGTTTGATCCATACAGAGGCAAGCCTGTACAACAAAAGTTTGATCCATACAGAGGCAAGCCTGTACAACAAAAGTTTGGTCCATACAGAGACAAGCTTCCACAACAAAAGTTTGATCCATACAGAGGCAAGCCTGTACAACAAAAGTTTGGTCCATACAGAGGCAAGCCCCACAACAAGTTTGGTCCATACAGAGGCAAGCCTGTACAACAAAAGTTTGGTCCATACAGAGACAAGCCTGTACAACAAAAGTTTGGTCCATACAGAGACAAGTTTCCACAACAAAAGTTTGATCCATACAGAGGCAAGCCTGTACAACAAAAGTTTGGTCCATACAGAGGCAAGCCTGTACAACAAAAGTTTGGTCCATACAGAGGCAAGCCTGTACAACAAAAGTTTGGTCCAAACAGAGGCAAGCCTGTACAACAAAAATTTGGTCCATACAGAGGCAAGCTTCCACAACAAAAATTTGATCCATACAGAGGCAAGCCTGTACAACAAAAGTTTGTTCCGCACAGAGACAAGCATGCACAACAAAAGTTTGGTCCATTCAGGGGCAAGCCTGCACAACAAAAGTTTGGTCCATAAGAGACAGGCCTGTACAACAAAAGTTTGGTCCATACAGAGACAATCCTCCACAACAAAAGTTTGGTCCATACAGACACAAGCCTGTACAACAAAAGTTTGGTCCATACTGAGACAAGCCTCCACAACAAAAGTTTGGTCCATACAGAGACAAGCCTGTACAACAAAACTTTGGCCCATACAGAGGCAAGTCTCCACAAAAAAAGTTTGGTCCATACAGAGACAAGCCTGTACAACAAAACTTTGGCCCATACAGAGGCAATTATGTCTCATTAGAAGTTGACAACCAAATTCATAAAAAATACAACTTTATATATATACATCATCAAGTGCCATACCAATTGACTTTGGCAATTATGTCCTTCCCCGAATTTCTATCCACAGTGCATCATATTAATTCTGTTGTTGTCTGTTTTCCATGTCATGACACCAATCTATCCAGTATTTTCTCTCTTTGTCATCTGCAATCTCTTTGCCCCTGTATTTTGCCAGTTGGAACCAAGTATTCCAACTTTCCTCTTCTCTTGATGTGCCCGAAAAATGTCATTTCTTTCTGATGTTTTTTAGCAGCTCCCTTTTTGTGTTGGCCTCTTTGAGAAGGTCCTCACTGGTCTTTTTAACTGTCCAACTTTCTACATTCTTCTGAGAAATCCCATCTCTGTGACTACAAATCGTCTTTTCATTTGTTCATCTACTGTCCATGATTCATTTCCATACGTCAGAATTGGCTCTGTATAGCATCGATGAACTCTCTTTCTCACCTTCTACTGACATTAACTTGCAGCATAAGACGTTTTTCATTTTCTGAAATGATATTTTGGCCTGAGCTATGCTGCTTTTTATTTCTGTATTTTCTCCATTCACCTATACAGGCACTGACAAATGAAAGAATAAGGGCAACATAGTATTTACAAATGCACCTATAAATGTGTGTACATTCACAGAAAAACATGGACAAAACATCATATTTCTCATACGCCACATTGGCATCATAGGAACGCTTTACGATTATTGAAAATTGAAATGTTATACCACAGATGAGAGCATATTCATTTTTCTCTCTCTCTCTCTCTCTCTCTCTCTCTCTCTCTGCGATCAGGACTCAATCAGAGTAGGATTCCAGACTCCCACATGAAGTCAGCTGTCAGGTTAAGTGTGTTGATCGCCCCCACAGACAGAACAACACATTTAGAGTCTGCCAGATCCACTCTGATTGAACACCCGTTAAAACGTTGCACTGTGTTCTGCGCCAGTGGCCCAGTGCATCTGATTTCAGCCAGCATTTTATTCAGGTTTGCTTTCCTTAGCCTTTGATTGTCCCCAATCTTCCTGCAAGGCAGCAGATTGTCTTTTCTGTAGGGGGATTCTGCCCTTAGATGGTCTGCCTTCCCAGGTTTACGAGCACCATCTGCCCGAGTCACTAGAGGTGACTAACACAGACATGCACACACAAAGATATGAGATGTGTATTCATTTTAAAACTTCTTGTACAAAATATAAAAGAAATCCTATTGATATCGGTAGTAACACAATATTTGTAATACATCAATAGGCTGACAGATGCCCTCTATATTTGTTGACAATTTGAAACCATAACGTACCATCAATGACAGCATATCAAACTTCTTATGTAAATGCATCAGGTAAATGAAATCTAAGCGATGGAGAAACTTGGTCAGAGCTGACAAGTCAGTTGGTGACAGAAGCTTGTTAGACTTCAGTCTCTTGAGGGCATTTAAGGTGGCCACAATAATCTTCATGTGTGGGGCATCCCATTCATCTGACTTCAACTTAAAATGACCTTCCAGTGTATGTTGGAGGTCTCTGCTTACTGATATGTTAAGGTCCTTGAACTGTGAAGTGAAATGTCACAAAACTTGCAGGATTAAAAATAGACAGCCATTTTTATTTTATTTAATGCAAAATAAATTATTATTATAGATCATGAGAATGACAACTATTACAATTAAACAATTATATTAATTAAATTAAATTAAATTAAATCTATCTATTGACCTTTCGAGCCATTGCCGGCCCATAGGGCGTAGACCAAGATACACCTTCTCATATCTGAATTTTTGTTCTAGCAGTTTTCTTTTAAAGATATTTTATCAAATCTCGCCATTTGTCTCTGTTCTGTGCAAGCAGCTCTATCTCATTGAGGGAGCCGAACCCTGTTGCTCTTGCCTCTCTCATCAATGTTCTTCTCAGTGTCTCCCTGGGTTTTCCTCTTTTTCTCTTACCTGTTGTTTCCCATATGAGGGCCTGCTTTGCTATTCGGTTATTATCTCTTCTCATCACATGTCCAACATATGACCACCGTCTTTTCTTTATTACTGATGATATTAGTGGTTGATTGGCGATTTCTCTAATTTCCTCATTTGTTTTGAATTCGTTCCACACTATACCAAGTATTTTCCTTTGACATTTATTTTCGAATGCGTTCAACTTTGTTTCTATATCTCTTGTTGTTTTCCAGCTTTCACACGCATACGTAAGGGTTGATAGCACATTTGATTTGAATAGCCTAAGTTTTGTGCTTGTTCTGATTAGTTTTGATTTCCACAACTTTTTAAGGCTTCTGAAAGACATTGCTGCTTTAGCTATTCTGATTCTAATTTCTTTACTTGTATCCCCTTCTCGATCAATGTGACTTCCAAGATAGATAAAGTGATCGATCTCTTCTACTGGTTTGTTTTCCATGTATATTTTGTCATCTGTTGGAATTAAACTTTTCATGACTTTAGTCTTTTCATGATTGATCTCAAGCCCAATTTTGCTGGCTATTGCTGATAGTTCATTTGTGTTTTCCTGCATCATTTTTATCTGACTGCTGATGAGGACTATGTCATCAGCAAAGTCGAGGTCCTCCAAATGGTCTCCTTGTATCCATTTAATGCCTTTATTACCAGTGCAGCATTTCTTCATTATGAAGTCCACAACAATTCCAAATAACAAGGGCGATAAAATACATCCTTGTTTAACCCCAGTATCTAATGGGAAACATTCGCTCAGTCCTTCCTCTGTTCGAACTGCACATGTGTAACCATCATACATGTCTTTGATAATATTTATGATTTTTGATGGTAAGCCATATTGCTTCAGAATTTTCCACAAGGAATCTCTATGAATACTATCAAATGCTTTTTTGAAATCGATAAAGTTAATGTATCAGGTTTACGTTTCATTAACAACATCGTTTTTACGATAGCGGCTTGTTAAACCTCTGATCAACGGCTATATACCAAGCCGGAGATATTATTATATAATATTATTTTTTATCGGACAACAGACAAAAAAATCACTGGAGTCTGTAGAAATGTGGTTTTACAGAAGAATGTTGAGAATACCATGGACAGCTAAGAAGAGTAATGACAATGTTCTGAAAGAGGGAAAAATTGATGGGGGAAGAGATAAAGGGAAGCAAAGAGAGAAAATACCAGACAGCTTAAGAGAATGGGGAGCCGCGATAGCTCAGTGGTTAGTGAACTGGACTACAAAGGACAAGTGGTAGGGATCCAACCGACGGCTTCCGGATTCACCCAGCCTTAAAATGGGTACCTGATTTTTTTTCTGAGAAAGTAAAGCAGCACGGGCGTAATACCGACCACATTACCCCAAAAATCATGTGCCGAAGGTCTGTAAAATTTATGGTCACTAACACTATATTCCCTATACGCTGCCACTTGGCGTGACGGAGGTACTTTACTTTTTTTTTTTTTTAAGAGAAGGTTTTGGCAGAAGGTCAATAACAGAAAGGATACAAAACTGTTGAGATTGAAAGTTGTGGAGAGACATGATCACCTACGCCAGCAGGCCCTGTACTTGATGATGACTATAATTATGTGTTTTATCTTGTAATAATTATTATTCTCTCATATCCATCTACAATGCCAGACCTGTACCCTAGACTCAAGAACAATAAGAAAAATAACCACTACCGAGAGGAAATGTGTTAGATGAATGACAGGAAACAGCCCAAGAAATAAGATCAGAAATGAAGAACTGAGATAAAAGCTAGGAATAATTCTCACCATTGAATACATAAAGAAACAACAGATAAAATGGTTTAGCCAGATTTTCCACTTAAGACATGCACCAAAAAAAAAGCAGCATTTTATCACACATTTTTTTAACTAGAAAAGACGTGAAACCTACTGTAATTCATTAAGGAATAATTCTGCAATTTGGTGACACATACCTATCATTACATCAAATGTATGAGAAGAGTTGAATTTTTGTGTGTGTGGCATGACTTAAGGAAATGTGATGTAAGGTCAAGCACACTAACAAGTAACACTTGAGTCAGTTGCAGTAGTTAACGGCTTAGAAATTTTTTTATGCAATTGACGGTGAATGAAACAGTGCTGCAGTTATGACAATCAGTCATGGCTTGAGCCAACATATTATTTAAAATAATATATATATAATATAATCGACTCCACAGTCGCATGTATACAAAATTCAAGAGCGGCACGTCAAATACATGTACATGTGGACAGGCGCCCCAGACTGCTGAACAAATACTTCAAGACTGCACTGAATATAGTACTGTATATAGTTGACTGAGGAAAATCCATTGGCCCATAGCTTTACAAAAGGACATACAAATGAATGAACATGATGAACAGAGAAGGATGATCATGTTAGAACAACAATTCTGAGGATGCCAGTATTCTTGGATTTACCCCTGTACAGGATAAAACTGCAGATAAAACTATATGATCCACTGCAAGAATGACAAAAGACAGTAAAAAACGACATTGCAGATATAGACAATACTTCAGGCGGACGAAAGGTGGGTGGGTGGGTGGATGGGAATAGGTGAATGGATGGATGGATGGATGGACCAATTCTGACCTATGGAAGCGAATCATGGACAATAGACAAACAAATGAAAAGATGAATAGAGGCCACAGAGATGGGAATTCTCAAAAGAATGTTGAAAGTTCCCTGTACAGTTAAAAAGACCAATGTGGAAATTCTCAAAGAGGCCAACACAAAATGGACCTCCTAAAAAACATCAGAAAGAAACAATCAAAATTTTTCGGGCACATCATGAGAAGAGGAAAGTTGGAATACTTGGATACAACTGGCAAAATAAAAGGAAAGAGAGATTGTGGATGACAAAGAGAGAAAATACTGGATAGCTTGGTGTCATGGCATGGAAAACAGTCAACAACAGAACTGATACGATGCACTGTAGATAGAAAATTGTGGAAGGACATGATCGCCTATGCCAACCGGTATGGCACATGATGATGATGATGATGATGAGTGACTGTTAATGTCTTTTTTGCCAACTAAAGATTGTTATTTTATCCAGAATCTGCTCTTTAACTCTTTGCCTTCCTAGTAATGTTCACATCAGTGCAGTTCCTCTGCCTTTTGCTTCCCAATAAAGCTCCCTCCGACTCTTGTGAAATGGCTTAATAATTCTTCCGTATTTTTTTTTTTAAAAAGTCTTACAGTAGTTCATTGTACAAAAGAGCGGTTTTTCCTGCTACATATCCACTTCCAAAAGCCTAGTTTACCATGTGTTGGGAATACATTTGATCTCTAAAGTGTATCTTGGAATGTGCTTTTTTGTGTCTGTGTTAAGTTATCATGGCTTCCAATATATAACGGGTGAAATCCTAGTTCCCTATGGATAATTTTTTGTTTTCCTCTCTGGCGAAATCCCTAAAGACTAGGAACTGAATTTTGCATGTTAATCTATTTTTCCCTGGCAGCCATGTGCACAGAGGTCCCTCGCCGCACAGGCAGATAACTCCATCTTCAGCGGTACTCATATTTTCTCTGTTGATGAGTAATAAGTAACTTTTCAAACCGGGCCTCGCTGCTGAGACTAGTGATGGTTGCTGAAGAGAGAAAACACAAATAAAAATTCCATCTGGTGTAGCCGGGATTTGAACTCACAACCTCTGTCTCAAGATCAGCGTCTTGCTTCAAGACCAACCAGTCCCCCGCAGATTATTTAAAAGACTACAAGAGGCATGAAATGTAGGTATACTAAATTTCTTTAAGAAATTGTTGACATTATTATATTGTATTGTATTGTGCTAAAAAGAGCAGCATGTTGAATGATAATGCCTGGATAGGTCATAGTTCTCATAGGATATGAAATTTGTCTACATTGTTTTACTTCATACTGTGTCTACATCAAATGTGAATTCCATTATTATATTGAGCATTCTGAATAGGTTTTCAACCAGCAAAGAAATAAATGAATAAAGTTAAAAAAAATAAATAAAAAACACATGGGATAAATGTGCACCTGATTTTGTTGAAAATTGATCTAGATTCATAATTTGGAGAGTAACATTTTCAACTGTTCAACTTTTATTTTACTTATTCTTCACATTTTAAAATACTTACCCTAATGGTTGTATGTATACAAATATTATTTCCATGCTCTGCAATATTCCTTCTTTAATTTAATTTATGATATAGACCTATATAATATTTAAAAACACAATTTTTACAAAGTGTTTACATAGGGTTTACACAAAATCAGATCAATTCAGTTCAAAGCAGCAAAATAACCAGGAAGGGAAAGAGTTATTTTGCTAATTAATGAGTTGACAGATTCATTAAATATTTTTAAAATAGAAAATAAAAATACCTTTTCAAAGATGTTAAACACGAGTCTACCAAAATATCCACCATATTCCCACATTAACTTTTTCTGCTGAGTTTGAGTGAGAGATGTAAAAAGTCTGGTCAGCCGCTTGTGATAAGCCAACAAAATTTCTTTAATCTCTGGGAGGTGTCTCAAAGTGTCCCCGAAGTGAACAGACATCAACTATTATTATAATAATAAAGGTAAAATCATGAGATGTTAAATGTTAAAATTATTAGTTATAAAGATCATACATTTCTCATTTACTGAAAAAATTCAACATCGCAGCACTTTAGACAGACTCATAGGTGCTTTAAAATTGCATACAGGTTTCTTATACCTTACTGATGAAGAGTTGAAGGAGTTTAAAAGTGATTCAACAATTCATAGCTGAGTGTTTACTCCAAGAACAAAAACTATCCAGATCCTACTCCACCTCTTTGTAGTGCCCCTAATAATAAACTAATCTAAGTAGGGGTTGTGAGGGAAGGCTGTTCAGTACTCAAAACTAACACGCTAAAGATGAATGTATTGGATCAAAATGGTATCTGCTTTAAACCACATCACAACGCATCTACACCAACTTTTTGTTCTTTTAAATGTGAACAACAAAGAATACTCTCTCTTTGCGACCAAGACTCAATCAGAGTAGGATTCCAGACTCTCTCATGAAGTCAGCTGTCTGTTTAAGTGATTCGATTGCCCCATATAATTTATCTTCCAGGGAGGTGGGTGTGGACCACATTGCTCTTCTCAGGTCTGTGTACTGGGTGCAATCCTGTAGAACATGTTTTGTAGTCATATTGTCCAGTGTACAGTGGCATAGGCTGGTTGTACCATAGAAGAGGAGTAGAATACCTTACAATAAAGAATATAGAAGAGGAGTAGAATACCTTACAATAAAGAACACAGAAGAGTAGAATACCTTACAATAAAGAACACAGAAGAGTAGAATACCTTACAATAATCTTACATTACAATTTTTGCTAAACCACTGTCCCATTTTTATCTCAAGAAAATATAGTCAACCTATCAGCACTTCTGATGTCAATGAGTCAGGAATTCTATCTATTGACCTTTTGAGCCGTAGCCGGCCCATAGGACATGGACCCAGATACTTTTTCTCTTATCTAAATTTTTGTTCTAGCAGTTTTCAATCCTTTTAAAGATATTTTATCAAATCTCATCATTTGTTTCTGTTCTGTGCAAGCAGCTCTATCTCATTAAGGGAGCCGTTTCCTGCTGTTCTTGCCTCTCTCACCAATGTTCTTCTCAGTGTCTCTCTGGGTCGGCCTCTTTTCCTCTTACCTGTTGTTTCCCACATGAGGGCTTGCTTTGTTATTCGGTTATTATCTCTTCTCATCACATGTCCAACATATGACCATCGTGTTTTCTTGATTAGGAATTACTCAGTCAGGAATTACCATCTATGAAAATACCTGATTTAATATACTTTGTGATTGTTTACAAGAATTAACCTGCTTATCTACATTAAATTATTTTCCTTGGCCTATGTTGCCAATCAGCATGTTTGTGATGGAGTGTTAAAGTTCTGCAGAGTGTCTCCTGCATGGCACTCATTATAATGTCTGCTATTCCATTTTCTAAGAGGTGTGCATGGCCGAGGAGCTAAAACTATTGTTTTGCTGACTGAAAAGCTGGTGTATGGTGTTCAAAACCTGCGGTACACAGAATGGATTTTTTCATTTTGGGTTTAAATAAAAATCCTGAGTCTCACATGTCGTGGCAACTGCTTTGACCAAGCGGCCTTTATCCCTCTGGTTCTATCGTGAGCCTCTCGACATACACCAACAATGGTACTATGTGTCCTAAAGATAGTTCTTTTCTTTATCATTTTCTAAATACGCCTTTCCTTCCACAGTTGTTAAGTGTTAAGGCTCTTTGAGGGATGCTGTCTGCTGGTGATCGTGCTCAAACCATTTTATCTGTTACTTCCTAATAAGATCCATCCACAGAGTGTGCTAGATTTGTTATTTGGTTATGGAAAGCCCCGGTATCACTGCAAACGAATTAAAATCCATAATTGCTCAACCGCCCGTGCCAGCGGAATCATCTGAATTACTAACTCATCTCCCAAACAAAGAAAGGTAGCTGTAGTCCCCATCATAGCAGTCTCAGCACACGCCAAAATGAATTTTAATGAATAATTTTAGTGTGCTAGATATTGGATCTAACTACCTGGAGACCAGTGGAGGATAAAGCCAAAAATGTAACCAAGGATTCGATTTTAGAAAAATTCCCACTGGAAATCAAACTCAGGACCTTCTTGCTCAGAAGGGAGATGCCTTACCTCTAGACCACCTCGCCCCCAAAAAGCTGGAAAGCTTTGTTGGCAGCATGGAGAGCCATGATAGCTCAGTGGTTAGTGAACTAGACTACTAAGGACAAGAGGTTGGATTCGATTCTGATTCACCAAACCGTAAATGGGTACCAGATTTTTTCTGGGAAAGTAAGTGGCACTGGCGTAATACCGACCACATTACCAGAAAGATCTTGTGCCAAAGGACTATAATAAATATGAGCACTAACACCATATTCCCTATATGCCATGTGGTGTGACAGGGCTCTTTTTTTTTTGGCAGCAAACATGTAGGGCTCTTTACTTTTGTTTACTTCTGTTGGCAGCAGACATATGGGGGCTCTTTACTTTTTTTTTACTTTTGTTGGCAGCAGACATATGGGGGCTCTTTACTTTTTTTTACTTCTGTTGGCAGCAGACATATGGGGGCTCTTTACTTTTTTTTTACTTTTTTTGGCAGCAGACATGTGGGGGCTCTTTACTTTTGTTGGTAGCAGACATGCGTGGGCTCTTTACTTTTTTTTACTTTTGTTGGCAGCAGACATGTGGGGGCTCTTTACTTTTTTTTTACTTTTGTTGGCAGCAGACATGTGGGGGCTCTTTACTTTTGTTGGTAGCAGACATGCGTGGGCTCTTTACTTTTTTTTTACTTTTGTTGGCAGCAGACATGTGGGGGCTCTTTACTTTTGTTGGTAGCAGACATGCGTGGGCTCTTTACTTTTTTTTTACTTTTGTTGGCAGCAGACATGTGGGGGCTCTTTGCTTTTTTACTTTTGTTGGCAGCAGACATGTGGGGGCTCTTTGCTTTTTTACTTTCGTTGGCAGCAGACATGTACACCAGCTACTTTGCCATTGCAGCTTCCAGTTCTTTGTTCTCAATAGTAATTTTTGAAATATAACGCACCTTAATCCAAACAAATTGTTGCAATCATTGCTTTAGAATTTAAAAATTATAAGCACAAGAACTGAATGTTTTTGTGTCAGTGAAAAATGAATATTACCTGAAATAGTAGAAAGTTGTCTGATTCCTTCACAAACTGAACAAACAAGTCCCTTTTTTTATTGTCTGTGATTAAAAGTAAGCTGTTTTTCAAAATCAAGGAGTGTTGGACCATTTCATATACAGTTACATGGTTTGATGTGTTTAATGCTGAAGTACAACGAGTTCTTAGTTTTTTTGATATAGTACTTAACCATGAAACGCCACCAATTGATGAACATATACTAAATGTTAAATGGCTGTTTGCAACATCCATACTGAAGCATTGTGGTGGAAGGTTGAAGAAACTGTTTATTAAGCTCTCTTGACACTCAGGATATGCACTTTTAACAAACAAATTAGCCGTACTTATCATGTCTAGTGTGACACAAGATGGTTCTACACTAAGTTTCCTAATGATTACATCAGCTCCTAACTCATTCATGTCAGCACTGGCAAGGTGTTTTATATTGATAAACAAATGACACAGATCTCCTAAATCCACATTTTCAGAAGCTTCATATGTTGTCAGCCTTGTTTTAGCAGCATCTACAATCTTGCAAAGTAAATATGTACCATTGTTAAGTGACTGAAGACTTGATGAAAATATTGCAAGCTGCTTTAAATTAAATTTATTCAAATTTTCAATGCAGTTGTTGACAATTTTGTTTGCAAAGTTGTTGTTAATACTGTCAATGAATAAATAATGCAAGCTGTTGAGAATGTTCACACAATCGCTGTATGATATATCGGCAATGAGCATTTCTGCATAAGCAATCAAATTCAGAAACCTGGGATCTCTAGTGTATGGTTCTACTAATTGCTCAACAAGAAAATTTAACTCAAGCTGCCTTCTTTTATAAAGAAGTTCAGGAATGACCCATGGAAATGTGAACAAATTGTAAACATGCTCTTGATATCGAGCAAATAATTCTTGAAAACATTCCACAGGCAAAGACTTAGTTTGCACAGCTTCATCTGCAAGAGAAAGAATTTCGTCCACTGAAGAACACTTCTGCAACTTCTCCATAAAACTGTCTATATGCAGGCTCAATCCATTGTCATTTATATTAGGTTTCATATCATTTCTTGTTGTTGTCACATCATCATGTTCATGGAATGGTGCAGTTGAAAAATGAACCTTGCTGCGATGTATGTATCCTGAAAGAAAATTGTCTACTGAGAAACACCTTTGACTGGATCTGGTAGACATATATTTACAGTCCTTGTGAGGTAACAGTTGTCTGGCACCATATTTTATATTGGTGCAGAGTGTATCATCAGTCTCGACCGTAGTAGAATGAATGAGGCTGTGAGTGTGTGCTGGGCATGTCCTGTCAAATAACGCCAAAGTGAATCTTGCGATGCAAGGATTTCTTGTCCACAGGTTTAAACTTGTATTTTTAAAATAAAAATCTGATATAAAGTGCCTCCTCTTCAAAAGATGACCCATCTTTGAAAATAAATATCTTAGTACTTAAACAGGAGATCTATCTATTATTTGTTTCTAACATAATGATAATGTCCAAGATTGTCCAATAGTGCAAACACCAACAATAAGTATTAAATAGACAATATGTAGATCATAAAATATGTTGATTTTAATTTTTATTGGGTGACACTGTGACAGTAATTTATTATGTTTACTACTAACTAATAGTTTCTGTAAAATATAATAGCATATTTATGTTATGACGTGATAGCAATATTATAATTATTATTATAACATATTGTCTATGATAGAACAGTTAACTGAACTGTTATTTATTATATATATTATTTATTTCAGTGTTCACAGTTATTTTCACAGTAAAGTTTTAGTACTTTTAATTTTAATTTTTAGCAGCGGCGTAGCGGAGCTCACAACAAATTACTGCTGCTGGGCACTGGCTCTGGTGAGTGACAAGGATAAAATGCAATGAGTTACATAAAGTTTCTATCTATTGTCCTTTCAAGCCGAAGACGGCACATGACATAGTCACATAGGGCAGAACCACAATCTCGAAAACAGAAACCTTGCGTGCCAAAGTGGCACATATTGCAGAGATCACTGCTCTAAAATTTAAGATGTACGGAAACATAAAGTTTACAGCTGTATATATGCATTTCAGTTCTATATAATTATATCCAAAAGTTTATCATTTATATCAAATATCGTCTGGTCACTCTGGTGTCCGTAGCTTGTGTTCTCAGTCTGTGAACTTCATTTTCCATGTTGTCCTTCCCGTTTCGTTTCTCCAACTCTCTTTACGAAAGTTACTCCAACTTTTTACGAAGTTCATTCTAATATAAAAATAAAATGTGCTTCTTGTAGAAGGAAAATTGAAAAAAAAAATAGAAAAAAAGGTATGGTAAAAGCTTTACGTGGTTAGTAGACGACACAGATTTGAACGACGTTTCGGCTCAATAGGCCTTCAGCAGGAACAGACAAACAACAACACACATAGATATGTAAGTAAATATAACTAATCCTACATGACTAACTCATCATCATCATGTACCCTGCCGGTTGGCGTAGGCGATCATGTCCCTCCACAATCTGCTATCTACAGTGCATCGTATCAGTTCTGTTGTTGAATGTTTTCCATGCCATGACACCAAGCTATCCAGTATTTTCTCTCTTTGTCGTCCGCGATCTCTTTTTCCTTTTATTTTGCCAGTTGTAACCAAGTATTCCAATTTTCCTCTTCTCATGATGTGCCCGAAAAATGTTGATTGCTTCTTTCTGGTGTTTTTTAAGAGCTCCCTTTTTGTGTTGGCCTCTTTGAGAACTTCCTCATTGGTCTTTTTATCTGTCCAGGGAACTTTCAACATTCTTCTGAGAAATCCCATCTCTGTGGCCTCTAATCGTCTTTTCATTTGTTTGTCTACTGTCCATGATTCGCTTCCATAGGTCAGAATTGGTTCTATATAGCACCGACGAACTCTCTTTTTAATTTTTATTGACATAGATTTGTTGCATAAGATATTTTTCATTTTCTGAAATGCTATTTTGGCCTGAGCTATTCTGCTTTTTATTTCTGTGGTGCATCTCCCATCTGATGTTATCACTGTGCCCAAGTATTTGAAACGTTGTACTTGTTTCAGGTTTGTCTCGTTTATTTTTATGCTGTATGATGGTGATGATTGTTTCTTCGATATAACCATTACTTCTGTTTTCTTACTATTCAGACTGAGACCTTTCTTGTTGCTTTCTTCCACTATTATGTCTATCATTTCTTGTAGTTCGTTCTCTGTCTCTGCTATTAAGACTGTGTCATCCGCATATCGCAAATTATTTATGTTGTGACCGTTGACTTCAATTCCTTTTTTGTCTACTATTGATCTCATAATATATTCGCTGTAAAGTGAAAACAAATCCGGCGACAGAACACAGCCTTGTCTGACTCCTTGTTTTATATATTGGAATTGTCCTGTTTGGTTGTTAATTCGTATAGCTGCTGTTTGTTGCCAGTACATGTTTTTTTATGATTCGCAGATCCTTGCCATCAATGTTTAATTTCTCCAGCATATTTATTATTTCCACATGCTTTACTTTGTCAAATGCTTTTGTGTAGTCTATAAAGCACATATATAGATCTTTCTTTACCTCTATAGATCTTTCTATCAATGTCCTTAAGATGTATATTGCATTATTGGTGCCCTTTCCTTCCACAAATCCACATTGTTCCTCACTTATTTCTGGTTTTATTTTGTTCCTTACACGTCTCATGATGATTCTTAGTAAGATTTTAGTCATATGGCTCATGAGACTAATAATGCGATGGTCTTCACAATCAGTGGCGCCTGACTTCTTCGGTATGGCTACAAAGATAGATTTTAGTAGATCTTCGGGTATATGTCCAGTGTTATATATGTCATTGAGTAATTTTGTTATGACTTGTACTCCCAGCTCTCCTAATGCATTTATCTCTTCGATTGTTATATTGTCAGGACCTGGAGCTTTGCCTCTTTTCATGTGTTGAATTGCGTCCTCCACTTCACTCTGCATTATTGGTGGTCCTGTGTCTTCATTTGAATTGTTTAATTCTGGTCTTTCATCATCATAGAGTTGACTGATATATTCTGTCCATCTTTCTATTGTCTTCTCCTGTCCCATTATTATATTTCCTTCCTTTGATTTCACACATCCTGAAACTTTGACTTCTTTTCTTCCTGTTAATTCATTTAACTGATTGTGCATAAATTTTGGGTCTTTCTTTTGTTGTTTTTCCATTTCTTCACATTTCTGTTTTAACCATCCTTCCTTTGCTTCTCTGCACTTGTTTTGGATTTCTTTGTGCAATATTTTGTATGCTCGTTCTTCTTTCTTATGTTTTCTTCTTTCGTCCATTAGTTGTAATATTTCTTCTGTCATCCATTTCTTTTTGTTTATTCTTTTAGTCCCTGGTATTACTTCTTTTGATGTTTGCTGAATCGATTGTTTGAGCATTTCCCACTGCTCCTGGATGTCCTGTATTTTCTCAATAGCATTATACATGACTAACTAGTAATGAAATATCCCAAACAAAATAATCGAAAAATGTTAAAGAAAAGCAAATTGACTTCCCTTATGCCGCGGACGCTGGTCAGGACGTGAAAAGGGCGCGTAACGCGGGTCTGGCTGTAATATACCCTCTGGACAGGGGTGGAGGGTACTAAAAATACACGAGTGGGGGGCACGCTGTCTAGGTTACGACGGCTAGCAAAGACGCCGACAATGCCTGGAAGTATCTAAGGCTCGTAAATACAGGTATACACACATACACAGATGCGTGTATCGATGCGTGTTTACATATGTGCACGTACAAGTAGACGTGCACATATTAATACGCATCAACACACATATATACATGCATACACAAACATATATGTGCATACAAGCAAGTACAAACATACATTAGTATGCATATATATATATTATACATGTATTATATATATATATATATATATATATATATATATATATATATATATATATATACATACATACACCAATACCCGTACATATGAACAACTACATGCATGTGCACATCCATACGGGGACAATCAAATGTGTAGAAATGTGCGCACAATGCACTACTGACCAGAGGAGTACACACCGGAGTAAGTGTGCAAGCTAGAAGGAGAAAGAATATAATATCAGGTCCTCAAAAGGCGGAAAGAGTAAGAAGTCTGAGAGTGGGGTGCAGTAAAACCATATGAGTGGTACATGGCTCATAAAGAAAGGTTTATATGAGAACACCGAAGTGTCTCAATGGGGACTAGTGGAGGAGAATTGTAGAAGCTTGGTTGTAAATGTTCCCTCCACGCCTTGCTATGCCTATGGGAAATCAGGTGTTAGCGACAATATTTTTTTAAAGGCCACGACATATTTTAGGGTGATTTGTTAGGTATCACGTCATGCCTCATTTACCCCCCCCCCCCCCTTCCCCTAGCCTTGTCCGTTCGAAAAAATCTCCCACTTCTGGAGATCGCACCCGGGCCGTTCTGGTCAGAAAGTGCGCACACTAACCCTTCAGCCACCGTGGCTGGTAGGGAACAACGGAGAAGAAGGAACATAACACGGCCAAACAATGCAAAACAGGAAAAACCAATAGATGAACACTTCGATAGTTGCCGTAATGAGCGGTAAAACATGGAAATGCCCCGCCCGACTGCGGTGATGCCAGTCCGAACTAACAACACAGTTATATTCAAGTAATTAGGGCAATAACAACAAAAGCAAAAGGTGGATGAATATTAATTTATCATGAGGGGAAAGTCTTAAATGATAGGAGAGTAACAGATAGCAGTCCTCCAGAATGCAATATGACAATGTTTGAAATCCGCTGTAGTCTATTAAATCTGCAGAGACTATAGACCATACAGTGATCATGCACTTTTAATAATAATAATAATAATAACAATAACAAAAATAAACATAAAATGATATTGAGCAGCTAACACTGTAGAGACATGACAAACTGCGACGCTTATAATAATAACTAGAGGTAGGGTTAATAACACTTTTTTTCAAACTCGAAAAGATTGTCGACTTTCTGAAATCCCTAGAATTTTTTTATCTCTCATCTTTTTATAAGAATTAAAAGAATGAATGGGAAGAGGGGATTGGGGGGGGGGGGGGGGGCTGCGTGATCAAGGGGTAAGACCCAGTTATTGACTCGGCCTCCGAAAAAGAAAGTCTGGGGTTTGATTCCCACCACGGGCGGTGGAAAATTTTAAAAAAAGGTGACTTGCCTCTGGTCTAGCTGTCTCAGAAAACGACGAAGAACAGGGAGTCCCGTGTGCATTCTGCACCCATTAAAGAACTCTTGGCGCTTAGAAATTGAAAAGAGCGGTAATTGAAATTACCACTGCCCGGGAAAAATTAATAGGAAAAATCTACCCTAAACATTAAACTCCCGACGATAGAAATATAAAGTTGGCAGGGGATACCTCTCGAGAAATCTCGATAAAATCCGAGGAAAATCATGACACACTCGATCCGTAGCAAGCCTTGGATCCATAGCGTGGGTAGGCTTTTGCTGATAATTTTGTCTGGGCAACAGTCAAATTGGTGACAAAATATTTTTGATTTGTCATTGTCAAGGGTTCTTTAACATGCGCGAATGCACACGGTACTTTCTGTTTATTACCGTCATTTTAAATGGCTAGACATCGCATCTCACTACCCATAGAGGGCTAGACATCGGATCTCACTACCCAGAGAGGGCTAGACATCGCATCTCACTACCCAGAGAGGGCTAGACATCGGATATCACTACCCAGAGAAGGCTAGACATCAGATCTCACTACCCAGAGAGGGCTAGACATCGGATCTCACTACTCAGAGAAGGCTATACATCGGATCTCACTACTCAGAGAAGGCTATACATCAGATCTCACTACCCAGAGAGGGCTAGACATCGGATATCACTACCCAGAGAGGGCTAGACATCGGATCTCACTACCCAGAGAAGGCTAGACATCAGATCTCACTACCCAGAGAGGGCTAAACATCGGATCTCACTACTCAGAGAAGGCTATACATCGGATCTCACTACTCAGAGAAGGCCAGACATCGGATCTCACTACCCAGAGACCAGGGGAGGGTAATGCCACGAAGAACCCACAGATTATTTTTTAAAATTATTTTTGAAAAGTCACCGTCGTCTTGGTGGGTCACTTTGGTCGCGAGGCTGACGTCGTACCTTTAGTTTAGACTATCCAGCCCAGTATGACCTTATTGGGGCACGAACCAGCGTTTTCTTGTATTTGAACGCTAGATGCACGACGTTATCAATTTTGGTAACCGCCCAACCATTGGCGCAGAATGGTTGACAAAAAGAACTGAAAGAAAATGGGTTCACTTGTGGGCGGGAGGAGATTGTCTGCTTTGCCTAAGACTGAAACAAATGGAGATCTCTAGTGATACATGCCAGAGAATAGTAAGAGGACTACGTTATTCGCGTGAGTCCTGACAAGTTCGAGATTACACTTTAATCACTTTTTGACAGGTTTTGTGAACTTTAGATAAATCTTCCCTAAAAAATCATCATAAATGTACTAAAGCAAGCCTAGCAGTGTCAATTAGCACTTGTGCACACGGCTGGCAGGGAAAAATGGATTAACACGCAAAATTTAGTTCCTAGTTTCTAGGGACATCGTCAGAGGTAAAAGCTGGCGAAAGAAAAAAAAAATTGCACTTTAGTATTATGCCTGATTGCACAGGAAGATTTCATCATAGAATACAAACTTCAAGGCATCGTCTCATATCTCTTGCTAAAAACTTTAGGCTAAATATTTTATATTTAAAATATTTAGATTAACAGAACCATTGTAGAAACAATTAAATCCAGGGGCACTAACTGTCCTATCACCAAGAAGTGTTTCTTGCAAAATTATTGTATCGGCGCCGCACAGTAGCTTATCAAGAATGGGCCGTCGTTGAAATATTTTATAAATAATTTAATTTATGCATGGGCATTTACATCACGCTCGGCAGGCAGAATAGTCAAAGAAGCCAGTGGTGCATATTTCATGACCACGAGTAGCATGACGATGGAGGTGATGGCAGTGACCAGGCCATTCAACTGGTTAGAGTCACAAGACTACACACACGCATGTATACTGAGTGATTCGATGAGCATAATAAAAAAAAAGTGGAGGCGGGCTCTGTACACAGGCAATGGTTAGAGTCATTGCAGAAGTAACAAATACGTAAGGTCACAATTTGTATATGTCCCTGGACATGCGAGAGTACGGGGAAATGAAAAAGCGGACAGCTTAGCTAGCTGCGCTGTCGTCGAGGACGGTCAACCGATGGATCGGGCGGACATCATCAATGCCCTCCGAGATGTGGGAAGAGCACAGGTCTTCGACAACCACAAATCCATATCACTACTTCGGATGAGAGAGATGGGAGTTAGGATGGGCACAGCCAGAAATGAGAAACTTAATGGGCGTATAAGAAGACTTATCAACCAACATAGAACTGGAGTCGTCAGTCGCTGGACACTGCGGAACTTGCTTGAGGAGGGGATCTGAACACATATGGACATGTTTGGAGTGCAATGATGATGACCCACAAATAACTCAATTTTACATTTATACTTTAGGTAATTATACAAAACCTTTAGACAGGCAAGGGAAATCACTCCATTAATGTCTCCGAACGTGTGGGGTGTGGGGCAGGGCTTCAAATAAAGGAGATCGGGACTGGCGCGAACAAGGAAATGCTGAACCCTTTACCAAGAATACGGACCGTATTTAATTGGGTTGCATTAACATGTACACTTATATTTGGCATTCATTACTGGCTAAATAATAAATCTTACGTTTTCGACGAGGAAAGTATATCTGCTATCACTCGGCGGCATGTTGGTAATTTTTTTGTTTCAGAATTGGTAACTAGTAACTGTAGTTAGTGTAATTCTCAACTTGAACTCTTATAATATAATAAATAGTAGTATTTTATTTATTATACCCTCACTATTTACTGCAAGCAATTTTTGGAATTTGAAGATGTCCCATGTTGCCTTTCTTCATCAGGGCTAGGAAAGTTTGCGATCTATTTCTCAGAATTGCTGTTAGTGTTTATTTTATTTTGTTCTTTTCTTGGCCTCCACTGCCCTGGCCCTGCCTTCTCTATAAATAACTTATTATAAGGGGATTTTGGGAGGAGGGGGGGGGAAGAGTCAAATAATTGCACTGCTACTGTAAAGCTTGGTAGCAAGGAGCAAGTGGTGGGGTGTAAAGTACACTCTTACAAGGTTTGTGATACTTTACAAAAAAAGGAACACAACAAAATACTGACGTTTTGTCCTACTTTAGAGAATGAGAACAACACAAACAGACAATAGAATAAAGATAAACTCTACTACATCTAGAAATTGCAGGACAGGTAAATCAAGGAGAATAAAAAGAAGGATAAGAGATGAAATGATAAAACAAAAGGGAGATGTACTACATATAAGAGGATAACAATTGATAATGTGTAAAAATTTATAAGCTAAACATATTTTAAAATTAAACAGAGGCTTATTAACTGAGGCTTGATTCAAAAGCTTCCAGCGATTAGATGACTGAGAGTCAAATGTGGATATAATGAGAGGGGGAGGGGAAAAAACCAGCCATGTGATTAGATAAGTCACATGAGATCGAGAGGTGATAATATGAAGTGTGAAAAGCAGTAAAGAATGAGACAGATACCAGTCAAAGATAGAGAAGTGTGTACTATGGAGTAAAAGCAGTAAAGAGTGAGACAGATACCAGTCAAAGATAGAGAAGTGTGTACTATGGAGTAAAAACATGAGCAAACAAGAGAAGACGTGATGCGGGCAACGAGGGGATAAATACAGCGTAATAGGGGGATTATGGAAGACTGGCACGAACAGTAATAGCTTCTGTCAGTCATAGATGACTATGGAATTTTCAGTGCCCCTAGAAATGTTATTTTTCTTTTCTTTTACTGTGTATTCTCTATTTCTATGAATTTGTGTGCTTCTTGCCTGAGTTGGAGCTTTAGAGAAGTGTTTCCAAAGATTGCGGTCTGCAGCTATTACTCCCCACCTCAGGGTTTATGTTCGGAATCTTCATGTCACATTTACATATGTCTACAAATCAAAATTGTGGGTAACAACCCCCCCCCCCCTCCTTTTGCCATCTGCTAGTTATCCATAGAGTATGGTGTATGTTGCCAAGCCAGCGTAACCTACATTGTTTGAGCAGCATGTAGATGTTCAGGAGACCTGTGTAAGTCATGACCTCCACGTTTGTCACGTTATCCTTCCAGATGATACCAAGAATACCGCGCAGACATCGCATATGAAATGCATAAGTTGTCCAAGATTCGCTGCCATACAGGAAAATACTAATGATGCAAGCATTGTAAACTGCAACCTTTGTTTTAATTGTCAGTTTGCTGTTTTGCCAAACATGCCTAGAAAGATGGGCGAAGGTGGTAACAGCTTTACCAAAGAGGCATTTGTTTTCAATTGCATCCAGTTTACTTTCTATTCCATTAGTTGTTTTCCAGCTCACTCATGCATAAGTAAGGGTGGATAATACATTTGACTTGAAAATCCTGAGCCTTGTTTTTGTGCTTAGTAATTTTGATTACCATATTTTATCAAGGTTTCTGAAAGTCATTGCTTCCTTCATTATTACGATTCTAATTTCTTTGTATCTCCTTCTTGATTTATGCGATTTTATGGATAATTTCATATGATTACAGATACTGCATCAACATCAGACATCTCTGCAGCATACAGCAGAGTTTTGGAGGATCTTAGGGCTAAGTACAAAGGGCATATACTCCATGACAATGATATGCAGTGGATTTTCATGAATGCAGGGGGCTGGATGGGAAGTATGTGTTTACTCCATGCATCTGTGACTGAATATGTTCTATTCTTTGGCACGGGAGTTGACACTTCTGGGCATTCAGGTTTGTTTTTAGAACCAACAATAGCTTATGTTTACAATGTTTACTTAAATAATTTTCTTGACAGTCATAAACTGAATAATGAGATGGATAATAGTGAATATTTCTTAAAGACATGTGATGGGCGGTGTTCACAACACTGGAAGACTGTATGGAAATGACGTCACATAGTTAGCCAATTCCTGTCAATATTTTCAAAATAAAATATGACTCCACAAATCCAGTGATGAAATTTATTGAACAGATAAAAAAAATAAAGACAGAGGTCATACACAGCTGTTTGTTCCATCTCAAAGTACCATTTTAGTTCTAATCTTGCAAATTTTGCATCGTTTATGGATGAAGTCCTGAGACTTGTACATTACCTTTTATTCTTAAAATTAATACTTTATGGAAGTGGCCCCAATTTATGGCATCACACACAAAATGTCGTATTTTATGTTTAAAATAAATATTTATGTTGGGATGATATTTTAGTAGTTAATTCTTGTAACACAAAGATCAGAGTTTGGCGAATCTGAGAGTTGCAGAGGATGCAGTATTACATTTTTAACCACAAAAGTTTTTAAATTGTAAGATACAGTTTCTTCTGATCACTTTGAATGTATAATAGAAGAAACATGTGCATTTTGTCTTCCTGGAAAGATAGAAATGATCAAATTAATTAAAGTATCGGTTACAAACAATTGTCTCTTCTTCTTCTTCTACCTTTTTTAGCTCCCAGTGGAGCATAGGTCTTCAACAAACAGTTTCCAAGTCGTTCTGTTTTTTGCCATTCTTTTAAGATCATTCCATGTCTTCCCCATCATCTTCATCTCTGCTTCTATCTGTCTTCTCCAAGAATTCCTTGGTCTTCCTCTTTGTCTTTTCCCCTGGGGATTCCAAAAAAGAGCCTGTTGTGTAATACTCTCAGTTGGCTTCCGTAGTGTGTGTCCTATCCAGCGCCAACAATTGTGCCTAGCATTTATTTGAAGAAATCTTAAACCTGTCCAAAAAAATAGAATCTAAAGCTTGTAGCAGCAAATACTTCAGCATCATAGTAACACCAGTTGAGGGAGGTGATAAAGGTGGATAAATTCTGCTATGGATAAATTCTGCCAATTTATACAACCAAATTTGAATTAGGACCATACAAACACAAAAACCAAAATAAGGATGTGGATGCAGTGTGATTACCTGTATCTTTGTGTAGATCTGAGGACAGTCAAACATCAGAGAAAAAAACTTCAAGATTGTCATCACTTCAAACAACCTACCTAATGAAAATTCTCATAATATTTTGGTCTAACACAATATGTAACCATGAACAGCTTAAGTGTTAGACCAGAACAAATGCACATTATTACCAGTAATATGATAGAGCTGGAAAGTCAAGTGCTCATGCACAATCACAAAAACTCCCATACAGCAGAGTTGAGAAGAGGAAAGTAAAAAAAGAGTTAGACAACCTGGTGGAGATCTTGAGAGGTAGATATAAATAGTGTAGGTCAGACTGAGGCACTCTGTGAATGATGACCATGCAAAGCTGATAAATTGTTATTCTTCTACAAGGTGTTCGTCCACTGACAGCTTTCTGAGGCACTCTGTGAATGATGACCATGTAAAGCTGATAAATTTGATTCTTCTACAAGATGTTCGTCCACTGACAGCTTTCTTCATCTGTGTCCAGAACAAGACCATAGTTTGGCCACCTGATCAGAATGAATCCGCACCAATCACCACCAAGGGCGTTCTTCTCGAGAATGCATGGGAAAAAGACCAAGTGGAAGACCCAGAAGAAGATGGATAGATGCAGTGGCAGAGACATGTAACAACAAAGGAAAATCACTAATTCAGACAGTTTGAGCAGCTCAAGAACGACAAATGATATAAACCACGACACCTTTTAGGTACCAGTGAAAAGAGAAAAGAAGAAGAAGTTATGAAAAAAGCCAAATTCCAAGAACAATACCATGCAAAGTGCAGACACAACCATCCCATGCACATAGTGATGGATGGATAATAGCAACTGTCCAGAAGTGACCAGGTTATCATATTTCACCTTGGGTGACTGGTTGGTCTCATAACAAGATGCTGGTCTCAATACAGAGGTTGTTAGATCAAATCTTGGCTGCACCAGATGGGATTTTTATTTATTTTTTCTCGCTGCGGCCACCACCCCAGGTCTCAGCAGTGAGACCCAGCTTGAAACATCAATTACTCATCGGTGGAAAAAATATGAGTACTGACGATGTTGGAATTATCTGCCTGTGAGGCTAAGAATCCCTGTGCACACGGCTGCCAGGGAAAAATGTATTAGCAGGCAAAATTCAATTTCTTGACTCTAGGGACTTCGCCAGAGGTGAAAGCAGGTGAACAACAACAAAAAATGTTATCTTGACACTGGCCACAGAAGAGCCAGATAGGGACCATTGGTCCATATCACTGCACCCAGCAAAGATAACAGCAGAACATATAGTAGAGGACTTCATTATGGAGGCTTGGTGAACAAATGTTGGCCATATATACCACCTTGGAACTTGGTGAACAAATGTTGGCCACCACCTTGGAAGAGAAACTGGATGGCGGAATTGAAACTCTGAAACAGACAGAAGATTTAAGAGAAACTGGATGGCGGAATTGAAACTCTGAAACAGACAGAAGATTTAAGGGAAACTGGATGGCAGAATTGAAACTCTGAAACAGACAGAAGATTTAAGAGAAACTGGATGGTGGAATTGAAACTCTGAAACAGACAGAAGACTTAAGAGAAACTTGATGGTGGAATTGAAACTCTGAAACAGACAGAAGACGTAAGAGAAACTTGATGGTGGAATTGAAACTCTGAAACAGACAGAAGACTTAAGAGAAACTGGATGGTGGAATTGAAACTCTGAAACAGACAGAAGATTTAAGAGAAACTGGATGGTGGAATTGAAACTCTGAAACAGACAGAAGACTTAAGAGAAACTGGATGGTGGAATTGAAACTCTGAAACAGACAGAAGACTTAAGAGAAATTGGAATTTCACTCTCAGTGAGTAACGATCAAAACAAGATCAATTGTTTGCAGTTTTTTTTTCATTTTAATGTCGTGATTGTTTGTTTTGTAAATAATGAGATTTAGTTCTTTGCAATATTTTGTGTAAAAACAGCACTCTGAATTAATAAGCCATTATTGTGATGTAATAAGATGTTGCATTCTTAACACGGAATCAACAGGTCGTTACTGGGCAAATATCTCAGACACAATTCTCACTGGAACATTTTATCAATGGAAGGAAGGGACACTGGAAAGAATAATTTACCACCCAGGTAATGTTTTATCAGATTCTGTATTCCTTTTTACAATTTTGCTATGACATGGTTTCTATCTTGCAAAAGTTTCTCTTTTGGGTGGTAGTTGTTTCTGAAATTGGGATATAAGTTTTGTTTGGTGTATATGTTTAAAGTTATTTCATTATATTGTTATTATATGATGTATAAAATGTGTGTTTGTGCCTACATGCACATTGGTGTTTTTTCTTTTTCAATGCAATTACTGCATGTATGTTGTGTTACTAAGTTAAACTCTCTGTATGAGTTACAAGATTGAAGTGGAATAGTGCATCCCTTTGTCTGTCATAAAAGAGATCTACTTTGTTGATTATGTCATAAGAAAAGAAAAACTCAAAAATATTGTAAACTATGATAAGATAAAAGAGAAGAGAGACAGAAATATCAATGACAGAAAATACTGGATAGTTATTTGCGGGTCATCATCATTGCACTCTGAACATGTCCATAGGTGCTCAGATCACCACTTCAAGAAGTCCCACAGTGTCCTGCGACTGATGACTTCAGTTCTGTGTTGGTTGTTAAGTCCTCTTATACGCCCACTAAGTTTCATCGTTCTGGCTGTGCCCATCTTAATTCTCATCTCTTTCATCCGAAGGAGCGATGTGGACTCATGGACTTCTGGATAGTTTAACAATCTGGCATGTTGTGAAATCATCAGTGAACTTATAGGGAATGCCAAGGAATGAATACATCGAGAATCATGATGGCCTACATCTGTCGGCATTGAATCTGATGATGATGTAGGATTGTGGTCAAACTAACCTCTAACATCTAACTAGAACTTTTAGTTTAAAATACTTATCATAACATGACTTGTCAGCATCGGTGAGACTCCCACTGATCATAACATGACTTGTCAGCATCGGTGAGACTCCCACTGATCATAACATGACTTGTCAGCATCGGTGAGACTCCCACTGATCATAACATGACTTGTCAGCATCAGTGAGACTCCCACTGATCATAACATGACTTGTCAGCATCGGTGAGACTCCCACTGATCATAACATGACTTGTCAGCATCGGTGAGACTCCCAGATGTTCGTGATAGTTAGGAGGGTCTTATAGTCTATTGTTTGATGTGTGATGGTGATGGTCTAATCACCAACTAATTGCTACATCAAACTTGGGCAGATGGTGCTCGTAAGCCTGGGAGGGCCGACCATCTAAGGGCAGAATCCCCCTACAGAAAAGTCAATCTGCTGCCTTGCAGGAAGATTGAGGACAATCAAAGGCTAAGGAAAGCAAACCCGAATAAAATGCTGGCTGAAATCGGATGCACCGGGCCACTGGCGCAGAACACAGTGCAACGTTTTAACAAGTAATCAATCAGACTGGATCTAACAGACTCTAACTATGATAGAAACTACCGCTGACCGGAAAGGCTTCAAGAAACAGTGGAATATAATATATGGGGCAATTGATTCGCTTAAACAGACAGCTGACTTCATGAGAGAGTCTGGAATCCTACTCAGATTGAGTCTTGATCGCAGAGAGAGAGAGAGAAACTTACATCCCCATCATGTGAATAAATCTGAGGTGTCAAATCAAATTTGCAGATTTTCTAGCTCAGATGTAAACTCCAGCACAGATAAACACTCTTGAAAAGATAAGCAACAAAGATAAGCTTCACCAAATTAATGGATCAGATAAACCATTAAGCTGAAGATAAAATCTGTTCTATTGTATGTTGTAGGGGAATGAAACATTAAACTTCATTGTTAAACAAAGACATCAGTTTTCTCGCAGAGAGATTAAACAACTCGCCCAGAACATGTAGCGAGATACAATGTACACTGTGCATGGTCTGTTGCTTAATAACATCAAACACAGAGAGATTAAACAACTCCCCCAGAACATGTAGCGAGATACAATGTACAGTGTGCAAGGTCTGATGCTTAATAACATCAGACACAGAGAGATTAAACAACTCCCCCAGAACATGTAGCGAGATACAATGTACAGTGTGCAAGGTCTGATGCTTAATAACATCAGACACAGAGAGATTAAACAACTCCCCCAGAACATGTAGCGAGATACAATGTACAGTGTGCAAGGTCTGATGCTTAATAACATCAGACACAGAGAGATTAAACAACTCCCCCAGAACATGTAGCGAGATACAATGTACAGTGTGCAAGGTCTGATGCTTAATAACATCAGACACAGAGAGATTAAACAACTCCCCCAGAACATGTAGCGAGATACAATGTACAGTGTGCAAGGTCTGATGCTTAATAACATCAGACACAGAGAGATTAAACAACTCCCCCAGAACATGTAGCGAGATACAATGTACAGTGTGCAAGGTCTGATGCTTAATAACATCAGACACAGAGAGATTAAACAACTCCCCCAGAACATGTAGCGAGATACAATGTACAGTGTGCAAGGTCTGATGCTTAATAACATCAGACACAGAGAGTCTAGAATTTCTGCCTTATTTCTGTTTTTAGTTCAAAAGAACAATAGATAGAAAATACAATATTAATAGAGGGCTGCAATTATTGCCATCTTTTATGCCATTAGTAGTTGATTAATTGTATCATTAACTGACAATACAAAGCTATACCAGTCAGTACAAAGACATATTTAATATAAAGCAATTTTGCCTAAATGCTACCTGTGTCAAACATGAACACACATGTCAGAAGTAGAAGGTAATCATGCTGCAAAAATAAGGTTACTAAGGAAAGTTGTTGAAGTAGTAGAAGAAACAGAAAAGAAACCAGAAGAGAAAGGGTTGATATAGGATCAACCTTGAATTACATTCACAATTAAAAAATCAATTGTTTTGCCCATGAGGAGATAATGACTTGTGACGCCTTGCCCTACAGGACATAACTTAAAAGAGGAACGAGGCACAAAGCTTGGGACAGATCAGAGAAGGATGGAGTCTCAACATCAGGGAAACCCTATAATAGTATCACTTGACAATGGTAGAGACTGTGAGAAAAGCTGGAGCTGGAATTAGGTATTTCCCCTGACACACCAAAAAGGGCATAGGAGAAAGATAAGAAGATTAATTGATCAGACACAGTGGTTTTGAAATATGCTGTTATATATTGATCAGAAACATTAAAAGTATATTTTGGTCTATTTTAAATTGTTTTATTAAATTCAATTTTTGGGAGGTTTAATTTACATGTCATTATATTTTACATTTAAAATATGTTTTCCTGCCAGAATTAATTTTTATTTATAAATCCCATTTCTAGGAGACACTGTATTTCATTCAATCGGTGAAGCAACTGCTGTCTCATGGGTTGCTGGAACATGGATGGTTGAGTATGGCAGGGGGTTCATTCCATCAACTCTTTTTTTTGCTCTGGCTGACTCTTTCACTAGCACAACTGATTTCCTGACTGTGTATTACATCATCAGAGTGTACATAAAAGCATTGCTACTGGAGATTGGCTTTTATATAGGAGACTTGCGACAACTTGTGAAGGACAGTTTGTAATCTCTGACTTAAAATAATGTCACTTTTTCCATCAATAAACCACTGTCTGTTGCTATCCCCTTTTCCCGAAGACTAGAGGAAAACTTCACCTAAATAGCAGTCTACGTTTTAAGAAAAGTGCCAAAAATATTCATTCCATCACACTAATGGTAGTTCTAAAGAGAAATGAATAAAGCTTCAGATGAAACTGCATCTAAAGTGGTAAGAAGGCTCAGAAATGATGTTCAAGAACACAAGTAATATTGAGAGTTGTGGTTACTATCAAAATATTTGTAAAGACCCACCATTGGCTGTGAAGCAAAAACAGGCATATGTACTTGGTTGTGAATAACATGACTACTTTTATTCTGGAGCCAGTTTTTGAGTTTTGACACTATTTATTCTCAGTGTATGTACACAATTAAAATTTGCTCAACTTAATGGTAAAGTTCTTCGATATAACCATTACTTCTGTTTTCTTACTATTCAGACTGAGACCTTTCTTGTTGCTTTCTTTTACTATTATGTCTATCATTTCTTGTAGTTACAAAAAGCAGAATAGCTCAGACCAAAATGGCATTTCAGAAAATGAAAAATATCTTATGCAACAAATCTATGTCAATAAAAATGAGAAAGAGAGTTCATCTGTGCTATATAGAACCAATTCTGACCTATGGAAGCGAATCATGGACAGTAGACAAACAAATGAAAAGACGATTAGAGGCCACAGAGATGGGATTTCTCAGAAGAATATTGAAAGTTCCCTGGACAGCTAAAAAGACCAATGAGGAAGTTCTCAAAGAGGCCAACACAAAAAGGGAGCTCTTAAAAAACATCAGAAAGAAGCAATCAACATTTTTCGGGCACATCATGAGAAGAGGAAAGTTGGAATACTCGATTACAACTGGCAAAATAAAAGGAAAGAGAGATCATGGGCGACAAAGAGAGAAAATACTGGATAGCTTGGTGTTATGGCATGGAAAGCAGTCAACAACAGAACTGATACGACGCACTGTAGATAGAAGATTGTAGAGGGACATGTTCACCTACGCCAACCGGTATGGCACATGATGATGAATGGTAAAGTTAGCATACTAAATCTGTTAGATATTTCATCTTCCGATATAAAAAATAAAGGATGTTCTTATCAATGTGATGAATTTTTATTATATCCTCAAATTTGAGTTTTTTTTTTCTCATTGACTCCTTCCAAAAAATCTGTCATCTGCACTTTGCTAGCTATACGTAGTGCACTGGTCTTCAACTATATACATTGAGGTATGTTTAATTTTGTTTACTTTCATTGTGTGGCCAGCTCTACTCAAGTTTTACTGCTGAACTACCTCTGTCAATGTGTACTAGTATGTATGCAACAATGTTTCTGATTTTTTTTCTCATTTCTTGAGCACAATTAACAAAACTATAGTAACTCAAACTTGCTGTTTTAAAAATACTCCTGTACGATTGGTAATGGTCAGAATAGCATACACATGTTATTTGTGTAAGATTATACATCTAGTATTTTTTTCAATATTTAAATTGGATCAGTCACCATTTTTTGCTATGTTTCTTCACAAAATATTAAAATTGGCATGAAATTGATAATTGTTATTATTCTTTAGTATATTCGCTAATGCGAAATGGACAGAGCACTAACATCATATTAATCAGCAAGACAAAGCAGTCAAGTGATAGTTAGGAAGAAAAATATTTCTTTTAAACTTGACACATGGAACTTCACAACCATGTAAAAAAAAGTAAACTAAAGTACCCCCGTCATGCCAAGTGGCGTGTAGGGAATATGATGTTAGTGACCATAAATTTTACAGAACTTCAGCACATGATTTTTTGGGGTAATGTAGTCGGTATGACGCCCATGCTGCTTTACTTTCCCAGAAAAAAATCCGGTACCCATTAAAGGCTGGGTGAACCGGAAGCCATCGGTTGGGATTGAACCTTACCTCTTATCCTTTATAGTCCATTTCACTAACCACTGAGCTATAGCGGCTCCCTCAGAACCATGTGCCCTTGACTAAATGAACTAGTCTTGTCTATAGATGGAGACACTAGAAAAGTTTCATTGTGTTCTGCCTTCAAAAAAAATCATGAATATCAAATGTAAGTAAAGTAACTCACTTATATGTCCTGCAGTGTTCTGGGCTTTCATCCACTTTGAGAACATTCAGAAACCAAAGAGTGGGGTTCTGAGACACATCAGAATACTGAAACATTAATCATATCCCCAAACAATTATTGTATGAGGAGCTTACAGATGGGAAGAAGACTGTGGGTAAACAAAAGTTGAGATACCAAGATGCAAGATGTTGGTATTTCTGTGTGAATTTTCCATTGGTCGAAAAGCATGCATCACATGATGTCTGTAAAAATGACACAATATCATTTGAAAATGAAATAAAAACAATATGACCCCTCATCTTAAAACTGCCTTGTTCATTTTGCAGCTGGACAATTCAATATTGGCAAGATCAGTCATGAGAGAGAGAAGCTTCTCAACAAAATATTGCTGGATAGTCACTGTTGTAGAATAGCATCTGCCTTTTTCTAACTGTCTCTGTGGATGCAAAAGACCAATTATGTATGCTAGTATGTTTGTTCATATATCATTTCAGATTGCCTTTTTATTGAATATCATGCTGGGAAGAATTGACTGTTCTTTTCTTAGAACAGAGCTTTTCCTGAAAGAGTCATTTAATATTTTCTGATAACATTTTGCTGTATTTTCTTTAATTTTGTGTTATTGCTGTTCTTTTATTACAATTTTTGTAATGAATTATCAATTCAAAAACCTCACAGAAAACAACCATAACATTTTGTTTAGTGATTCCATATGATATGATATTGGGTTGGCTTAGTTGTAGATGCATCATAACATTTTGTTTAGTGATTCCATATGATATGATATTGGGTTGGCTCAGTTGTAGATGCATCATAACATTTTGTTTAGTGATTCCATATGATATGATATTGGGTTGGCTCAGTTGTAGATGTATCATAACATTTTGTTTAGTGATTCCATATGATATGATATTGGGTTGGCTCAGTTATAGATGCATCATAACATTTTGTTTAGTGATTCCATATGATATGATATTGGGTTGGCTCAGTTGTAGATGCATCATAACATTTCTTTGGTAGTAAGAAAATTCTATATCACTATAGTCTCAACTCTTTAGTTAAATCTTTAGTATTTTGCTCTATGTGTTATTGCACCAAAAAGAAAAAACACGATAAGTGGCCAGTAATTCACTTAAATATGAAAAATATACTAACATCAAAACTAATAACACCAGGGCTAAAACTAAGAATAGCAAAATGTTATATCTTCTCAACAATCCTGTATGGTGTAGAAATATGGACATTAGACAAGAAAACAACAGAAAAGTTAAGCGTTTGAAATCTGGATTTATAGAATAATAGGGAGAATTGGATGGAAAGAAAAGAAAACAAACAATGAAGTCTTTATACAACTAAAATTGAAAAGAGAACTACTAAACACAATTAGAGCAAGAAAATGACATTTTTGGGGCATGTTAAAAGACACAGCAACCTTTTAAAAGTAATCTTGGAGGGGAAAATACAAGGTAAAAGAGGCAGACCAAGACTAACATGAACGAGTAAGATCAAAAGATTGACAAGTCAGCCTACGACAATCTGCACCATCAAAGCAAGAGACAGAAGAATGCCGTTCCATGGTAGTCAATCTTTGATGCAGATACATCACTCAACGATGATGAACTGTGACCAGAGTTTTGCAGCTTGCCACATTAGTTTATCATTACCAATCATGAGCACAATGTGCAGTTCGAACAGAGGAAGGACTGAGCGAATGTTTCCCAATAGAAACTGGGTTAAACAAGGATGTATTTTATCGCCCTTGTTATTTGGAATTGTTATGGACTTCATAATGAAGAAATGCTGCACTGGTAATAAAGGCATCGAATGGATACAAGGAGACCATTTGGAGGACCTGGACTTTGCTGATGACATAGTTCTCATCAGCAATCAGATAAAAACGATGCAGGAAAACAAATGACTATCATCAATAGCCAGCAAAATTGGGCTTGAGGTCAATCATGAAAAGACTAAAGTCATGAAAAGTTTAATTCCAACAAGTGACAAAAATACATGGAAAACAAACCAGTAGAAGAGATCGATCACTTCATCTATCTTGGAAGTCACATTGATCGAGAAGGGGATACGAGCAAAGAAATTAGAATCAGACTGGCTAAAGCAGCAATGTCTTTCAGAAGCCTTGAAAAGTTTGGAAATCAAAACTCATTAGCACAAACACAAAACTTAGGCTATTCAAATCAAATGTACTATCAACCCTTACGTATGCGTGTGAAAGCTGGAAAACAACAAGAGATATAGAAACAAAGTTGAACGCATTCGAAAATAAATGTCTAAGGAAAATACTTGGTATAGAATGGAACGAATTCAAAACAAACGAGGAAATTAGAGAAATCGCCAATCAACCACTAATATCTTCAGTAATAAAGAAAAGACGATGGTCATACGTTGGACATGTGATGAGAAGAGATAATCGAATAGCAAAGCAAGCCCTCATATGGGAAACAACAGGTAAAGAAAAGAGGAAGACCCAGGGAGACACTGAGAAGAACATGATGAGAGAGGCAAGAGCAGCAGGAATCGGCTCCCTCAATGAGATAGAACTGCTTGCACAGAACAGAGACAGATGGCGAGATTGATAAAATATCTTTAAAAGAAAACTGCTAGAACAAAAATTCATATAGGTGAAGGTGTATCTTGGTCTACGCCCTATGGGCCGGTTACGGCTCGAAAGGTCAATAGATAGAATCATGAGAATGTTAAATAAAACACTACATTTTGTGTGGCTGGTTAAGTCTTTACTTTAGGTAATTAATATTGTGTATTTCTAATAAATGTGTATAACATTTGTCATTTATTGTGAGTACTCTGATCTGTTATTGCTTCATTTGATACCAATCTTTGTTTGAAATGAAAAATAAAAATATTAGTTTTATTGAGTTATTATTATTGAGTTATTTGTGGGTCATCATCATTGCACTCCAAACATCTCCACAGGTGCTCAGATCTCCTCCTCAGCAAGTCCTCACAGTGTCCGGTGACTGACGGCTCCAGTTCTGTGTTGGTTGGTGGGTCTTCTTGCACGCCCACTAAGTTTCTCGTTTCTGGCTGTGCCCATCTTAATTAAAATCTCTTTCATCAGTCAAGAGGGCGAGTCCCTCGTACACCCCAAGATAATGCGCATAGCTTCATTCTGTATTTCCTCCAGCTTGTCAATTTGCGCCGTACTGACAGTAAGAATTGCTAGGGCGTACTCGACTGGTGAGAGACTAGTTCCGGGAACAGAAGGGTATGTAGCCTCTGCTTGACGTTGGCAGCTGCCATGATTGTCAAGGTGGCCAATCCTTTGCGGGATTTTGTTATCACATGGTAGATGTGGTCCTGAAAAGCACAGGCTGCAATCAAACTTAACTCTAAGGTATATCTTCGCCCTGTTCCTGGTCACCTCATCAGCTCACATTCGTATCACCGGTGTTTCCATGTTAACGATTTGATTGTTAAGTGAGAAACACGCAACTGAGGCTTTATTAGGATTAACCAAGGCACATGGTACTCCACAACAGGAAGAGATACGGCCGAGTTCGTTTTGGAGTGTGGGTGTGATTTCCCTTCTGTCTCTTCCCTGTCGATATACCAGAATGTCATCAGCAAAAGTCATAGTTCTTCCCCTTCCATTCAGCTGTTGTTCCGCAATCGTTAAAGTTGGTTATTTGGTTATGGAAGGCCCCGGTATCACTGCAAACGAATTAAAATCCATATTGCTCAACCGCCCGCGCCAGCAAAATCATCCAAATTAAATATCTCATCTCCCAAACAAAGAAAGGTAACCGTGAAGCAGGGAGGTAGCAGTGATTAAAGAGTGTACGATAAGATGGGAGTGAGGTAGTAGAAATCGAGGGGAGATAAGAAGGGCTGAGTAAAATAAAATCATGGGGTCCACGGGACAGTAGACAGTAGGGTTAAGAAGTAAAGAGGACGAACACATCGTGACTCACGGGAATTGTAAGACACAATGTAGGAACGAGGCAAAAATGTAAAACGGGGTATTGATTGTTTGAAGGGAGAAAGGTTAGACAAAGGATAGGTTGGGAAGATCATTCGAGATTAACGATGGCTCTGTGTGTACGGTTTTGTGTTGCAACCGGTACCGTGAGCAGGTTTGGGTCAGTTCACCAAAAAGTGACAGAGTAAGTTAGTTGGTGTGTGGTCGCTGCTGGGAATAGACCTTATTCCAGGAGCAGTGATAAGTAGAAGTGTCTTGTTCCCTGCATATTTCTGCTTTTGATTTTAACGTTTTCTTCACTTTCTCTATCAACATCACTTTTGTTTCAAGTGATATGCATTTTGGTTTCTTGCCAGTACTGGAAGCTATTGCTATCGCGATAACAAATTTAATGACCAGAGAAAAATACACAGTTAAAAGAGTTATTTTGTTGTTGCGTGTGGTAAGGCAAATCCATTAAAAAAAACGCGTTACATCGATCTATTAAGCTACGTAATAGCGTTGTAAAAGAATTTGTTCAAATATAGAATATAAAGAAAAAAGAAAACGTTTGGGGATTTTTTAAAGTGTCGTATCAGGATCGTTATAAATCAATTCTACTGTACTACTACTATCACTACTACTACTACTATCACTACTACTACTATATCACTACTACTATTCTCTCTCTCCTTTTCCCTCTCTATCTCTTTCTTTCTCTCTCTCTCTTCCATACACTCCCTATTTACCATCTTATTCTCCTTCGGATGCTGAGAGAGAGAGACACAATTCAAATTCTTGTCCGTCTGGTAGCCACTGTCAGTTCATGTTATTGTAGCGCTTCTCAGATTTTGTCAGTTCATCTTACTACTACTACTACTGCCACAATAATGCCAACTACTAGCGCTAATTGTGATATATAAGACAATGTTTTAACTATCAACGTAAAATGGGTGAATTAGACTTTGCAGAACGTCTTTTTTGCAGTTGTCAGTGAATGATGTTGTTGCGTGTAGAGGTGCACATAAGTGTTTATAGTGTAAGGAACTTTTGCTAAGTAACAATATACAAGCGACTCGTGTAAATAATCATCGCATTACGAAGTGGACTTGCATGAATATTGAAAAAAACTAAAATATTTTCGGGAAATATCTACTGTGGTTATAGTTTAAACGAAGCTGCAATGTTTGCTTCTTTCTAATCGGCACTTCATCGCAACAATATATTGAGATAGTGGATGCCTTCTCCTTTCCATCCCTGCTCCATTTGTCAGACAGAGTTGCCTTCTTCTAGGACCATCGGGAGATAAATTAGGTTCTTGGTCAGCTGCGGTTCTGCTGATATCACAGCTTCATGGTAAAGTGTGACACAACTCTTGATATAATCTTTTCTAGGTTAAAAATGAAGAATTATCATCTATTCTATGATCTCAAGATCAGCAAACTATGGTACGCTTACATTAGTGCTGTTATTAGTTACCATGCACAATCATGGCGCTGGAGCTGGATAGGACACACGATGACGCTGGATAGGACACACGATGGTGCTGGTTAGGACACACGATGCCGCCGAATAGGACACACGATGGCGCTGGATAGGACACACACTGCGGAAGCCAACTGAGAGTATTACACAACAGGCCATTTTTTGAAATCCCCAGGGGAAAAGCCAAAGATGAAGACCAAGGAATTCTTGAAGAAGACAGATAGAAGCAGAAATGAAGATGATGGGGAAGACATGGAATGATCTTAAAAAAATGGCAAGAAACAGAACGACTTAGAAAGTGTTTGTTGAAGACCTATGCTCCACAGGGAGCTGAAAGGTAGAAAAAGAAGGAGAAAGATGCACAATCATGTAGTAGTTTATAGTTTGTATCAAATCATCAATAGGCGTACAGCACGTCTGATAAATCCGTAAGTGCTCAGATTCCTACTTCAGTATATCCCTCAGTGTCTTGCAACTGACGACACTTACTTTACTATGTCATCGCTAATCTTCTTTTGCTCCCTTTATAATTTAGAGTACAATATATTAATCAGAATAGCTCAGGCAAAAGCAGCTTTTCAAAAATGAGGAAGTAGTGTGCAATCCATTTTTGACTAATATATTGTGACAACTGGGAACATTGAGAGACGAAGAGATAGAGGAAAGCATAGGGAAAAGATCTTATAATATTACGTCAATCCATCTTCTTTTGTGGTCGTCCCTTGGACCTGTTGTTCTCGCAACGTTTATTGAGGGCTCATTGTATTGTGTTTTGATCACTCTGTCTTGTCACGTGGCCAAACCATTTTATCTGTTGCTTCTTTATATATTCTATGGCGGGGGTTATTCCTAGCTTTTCCCCCTTCATTTCTGATCTTGTCTCTAAAGCTGTTTCCTGTCATTTGTCTAACACACTTCTTCTCAGTAGAGGTTATTCTTCTTGTTTGTTCTTGCATCTAGCGTCTATAACTGGCAGTTGTAACACAACGTTATACACAAGATGCATATATATATATTACTACATGAAACAATAGAAGACCTACAAGAACACTTAAACAAACTCAACATCTCAGGCACAAAATGAAAATCAACATCAACAAAACAGAAGTCATGAACGTCGCCAAAAATAAACAGAACATCAACATAACTATAGAACGCAGACACCTAAAACAAGTAGAGGAATTCAAATACCTAGGAAGTCTAATGACAAACGGTAATTCTCAAACGGCAGAGATAGAGTCAAGATACAACAAAGCTTGTCAAATCATCGGACAGTTATCACCACTATTGTCCAACAAGGAAATAACTCTGGAGGCAAAACGAGCACTATACAATACAATCTTCATCCCAACGTTGTGCTACCAATGCCAGACCTGGACCCTAGATGCAAGAACAATAAGAAAAAATGAAAATGAAATGTGTTAGACGAATGACAGGAAACAGTCTGAGAGATAAGATCAGAAATGAAGAACTGAAAAAAAAGCTAGGAATAGACCCCGCCATAGAATATATAAGGAAACAACAGATAAAATGGTTTGGCCACATGACAAGGCAGAAAGAACAAAACACAACGAGCTTTCAACAAACGTTGTGAGAACCTCAGACCCAAGGGTCGACCACGAAAAAAATGGGTCGATGTAATATTAGAAGCACTAGGAAACATAACAGCAGCAGAGGCGAACAGAAGAGCAAAAGACCGCAAATTATATCTCCCCTCGACGCTGAAAGGCAAATAAGGAAGGAAAGAAGTAGAAGAAGAAATATATATATATATATATATATATATATATATATATATATATATATATATATATATAATATCGCTCGTCAGGAATCGCCCGTCTTCAATTTACATTTTGTTGGAGGTGACTAAAATAAACATCAAATAATAAGATGTTATAGTTACAGCTTTACGTTGATGGTAAACGACACACCAACATGAAACTGAAACGATATAATATTATATTGTTGTTTCCCTCCCGACTAATTCTCCCAATTCTTTCTGTTCTTTGGTGACAGATAATATCAAAGGCCAATTTAAAAAAAGAAGAAAAAAAGTGGTATGGTGACAGCTTTACATGGTAATTAAAAAAATAAAAGTCGACGTTTCGGCTAAGTAGGCCTTCATCTGGAACAACAACAAACATATATATATATAGGTTCGATAGCGCATGGGGGTAAGAAATGTGTGGTTGGTGTCTCATACACATAGGACACCTGCCACACATTTCTTGCCCCAGTGCGCTACCGAACCTATACATGTATGTATATTTGTCTGCATATGTAATGGCACATTTAGACACCTTTGGGTTTTATTTTGTGTACTTTGTGGTAATATATACGGATTTATGCTTGTATGCATGTACGTCGATTAAGTACAGATGCTTTTTTTTTTTTTTTTACACATCTGTTCATTGTGCACACACACAGTTAGATATACACAGTTTATATATAGGGTGTTTATAAAGTCTCACTACACTTGGTATCTAGGTCAATTTGAAAAAAATGTTTATGACGTCATCACAATATGTGCTCAATGGTAAGTTCACTTGTTGCGACAGTTTTCTTAATGACTTGTCTGGACTTTTAAGGATTCTGTCTTGGATATCTAAACATATTTCATCATTCACAGCAGGCCTACCAGATCGTGGAGCATCTTCCACATTTCCAGTAGCAATAAACTTATTCAACAAATTTCATTGACAGTGGGAGCACATATTGTGATGACGTCATAAACATTTTTTTTTCAAATTGACCTAGATACCAAGTGTAGTGAGACTTTATAAACACCCTGTATATCTTGTACCCACCTCCCCATATTTTTAGAACCCTTCCGTCCTCCCACCTGACTGCCTGGTCAGTGAGATATATAGTTGGTTATCCCGCCTACTTATTTTAGCTCATTCAGATGCTGACCATGCTCTGGACCACAGGGAAGCGACCTTTTTTAAATTTCCTTTCTTGTGCATCTAGCATATTAGCGCCATGTAGTTAGATTTGTGTACATATCCTTATATATAGTTTTGTGTTGTTGTTCCAGCTGAAGACTTACTTGGCCGAAACGTCGACTTTTGTTTTGTTAATTACCACGTAGAGCTGTTACCATACCACTTTTTTCTTTTCTTTCTTTTTTTTTTTTAAATTGTCATTATCATCAGCTTTACAGCAGCTTCGCGTCTCTAACATCAAGGGAATATACTCTGAATTATTAAGTTGACAATAAGGGAATGTACTCTAAATAATCTACAGAAAACTACACACTAGACAGGTCGGAAACTGTTCCTAGGTAGCACCTTTTTGATGTATTATTATAATTTATAATAGCGATAATTAGTTTTAGTCTATTAACATAGTATTGACATATTATGTTAGTACTATTTAAAATTAATGGCCATGGAATATCATACTTGATGCTGCAGTATTTCAGTCTGAGTATTGCTTCGTAACAGCGTAACTTCGTTCTGAATGGTCTGACGAAACTGAAAGTTAGATGAACGCCGTAACGGGCGTAACGGGTAACGGAACGGTTCTCATTCTCAGCATTCTGAGCTGTTGTGCTGTTGTCAATGTAGTCGTAGTGGAGCATGTGTAACATTTAAGCTAAACACTAGTAACAGAGTACCGCACCATAACAGACAGTAACACAAATAATGTTCCTGTGTGTTACCGGGGCCTCATTATGAGTAAAGAATAGTGACACTACACCTACACTGACTGTGTGTCCTTCCAAGCATGTCGTAAGAGGCGACTAAGGAGGTTGATCGATGGCTTGACAAGCTGTCATTGTAAAAAGTATTGTTATGGAAACAGAACCATAGATTTTAGAAGCAGTGATATCTGCAATATGTGCCATTTTGGCACACAAGGTTTCTGTTTTTAAGATTGTGGTTCTGCCCAATGTGCCGTCTTCGGCTCGAAAGGACAATAGATAGAGATAGAACTGAGCAGGTACTCTTTTTAAAATCATCATCAGGTTGTATGTCTCTTGTACTTCACCACAGCCCGTCGCCGGCTGAAGGGGAATCTCTGACTTTTCTCTTCCACTAGCCAGATCTACCACTTCTTCTGTTGTCACTGTCATGTTGAACGTTCAAGGTAGAAACGTTGTGAATAAGTGACATTCTAATGTTATTCAACGATCAAATTCAGTATGTATTTCTTTTTGTATGGAGGATAAAGTTTGTTGAATTAGTTCTGCAGAGCCTATTTTATGACCATGTATCATTGTATGAACTGTGCATTGTTAAAGGTACTAAATAGTAGCATTGTGCAGAGCCTATATTATGACATCTTTTAGACTCACGTAACTTATATTAATCTTCATCATCCATCGCTAAAAGAGCATTAAATTGGTGTAAATATGATCATAAGTTTTATTGTTATTTACAGAAAACTGCAATATTTTGTGCCTTTTGACCCTAGAATTTTTGGGTTCCAGGTTTCTTTCCTGTTTTTGATTTCCAATCACTTGACCAGACTGGTTTGTCTGTTTCCGTGCATGACACTGTGAGGTGGAGTAGTATCTTGAGCAGTCTCTGTCCACTCATCTTCTTCTCCAGCATTATTCAAGTCTTGTGTTTATGGTAGCTTTATTCTTTGTCCCTTTTCATGATGGAGGGGTAAAGACTTCACCATGACCTATGATGAGTTGGTCACATGGCCAGTATTTGTATATGTGTATTTGTCCTGATATTTCCCCTAAACTTGCGATGTGGCTGATACACTTCGTTTTCATCAGGTTGGATCGTGGTTTGATGTAGCAGTTTTCCTTCTCATAGAGTGGATGCCTGGCCTGGGCTGTTGGGCCCACCCTGCCCAACTTTCTGTCCACTAAACCTGACAAATAGGATTACAATACAGGAAACAACTATGATTCACTGACTGCTTTGAGCTCAGGTGTTGTTGTGTGTCTTGACTCCAAATATCTCAGCTAAAGCACATTAAATAATTTATATTTGACCTGGAGTTGCAGTTCTATTATCCATCAAGAAGTTAATTACTCTTCACACTAATTAATTTCATGTGATAATTCTTCCAGCTATTATTACATTTTTTTTACAGAATTAAACTTTATCATTTGTATATGATTGTTATTTGGAACAGACACATTCAAGAAAGAGACCATCAGAGAGGAAATCAGAATAGTATTAATATGAAACCATATACATACAGAGATAACAGTGTTATGGTTTGCTCACAATCTGATTCCATCCAGATCAAGACATACATAAAGTGAGGAGAAAGAAACAGAGGCAGATCCTGAGTAAGATGGAAGGGTAATCAAGGAAAATCCAGAGTAGTAGCTTCAATTAAAAATGGTTTAGACTGCTAGAGTAAAGCAAACTAGTATTTTGTATTTTCTTTGATACACAATATGAGATATTAAAGAAAGCAAAGATGTTTGTAGTTGCAGCAGTAGATATATGTTGATAATGTTATTTAACTGAAGTTTCAGGTCAGCATGGGGAAATCTTCAAAAGATAAACGTGATGTTTATTACAGACGTGCTAAGGAGGAAGGATGGAGGGCCCGAAGTGCTTATAAACTGCTGCAGATAAATGATGACTTTAACATTTTTGAAGGTGACATTTAAAGAAAATTTTGAATTTGAAGGGAAAAAAAATTTCATTATACTGTTTTTCTTAGGGAAGCTTTACATTTTATTTAAATAACTTCATGAAGACAAAGTCAAACTGGAATAGCCTAGTCCTTAGTTTGTTAATACAGAAGTTCTTATTGTTGCTATATTTATCTTCATTTTCTCAAATTTCCATTCTACTCCTTTTATAATTTTTACAGAATATATTCAGAACTCAGAACAGAACTAGTCGTCAATGTGGAGGTCAACGGTCTCATCTTGGATAACACCAATGAGAAAGATGCAGTCATCAATACAGACAGATCTGTAATATGACACCAAAGGAGTGCATGGGCATTTACAGCATGCTCGGCAGGAGGAATAGTCAAGGAAGATAGTGGTGCATATGTTATGACCACAAGTGGAATGACGATGGAGGTTATAGTTATGGTTAAGGAAGGCCCCGGTATCACTGCAAACGAATTAAAATCCATAATTGCTCAACCGTCCATGCCAGTGGAATCATCTGAATTACTATCTCATCTCCCAAACAAAGAAAGGTAGCTGTAGTCCCCATCATAGCAGTCTCAGCACATGCCCAAAGACATAAGGTGAAACCGCACAGAAAGTGAACACAACCATCTGTTCTCCATCATACGATATCATCATTCATCGTAAACAATCAGAATATCAAAACACGATCAAAACTGATGAAACGCACAGCTCACGGTGTGCACAGAGCACTCAACTCAGTAGCTCCTGCAACAAGCCGGACTTGGAATATGAGGAAACTGCAACAAGGAACACTTTATAGACATAGCCTTTAATGGTTCCTGCCACCTATCCAGCATATTAACCGGAAGTTCATGTCCTCCTGAAAATGATCATCATCATATTTTTAAAAAAATGTATAACGCTTGATGGTGCTAGGACAGCACCTTGACTCCAAATCCGAACATATGAAATACAGTTAGTCATTGGACTATCCCTGTCGCACTTCAAACAACAGACTGTAAGATCTCCCTGCAGTGAGAATTTGGGAAATTATGAATCCTTCCTGATTAACATGAACCTTCAGGAGTCACCCCTGTGCTGCTAAGTCATGTACAAAACTCCATTCCGCCTTTCACTATTAGGGTACGGCCGTTTTAGGGATATACAATCAGCCATTGTGATGACGTAGCACACACAACAATTGCTACACCCATAAAATCCCAATTACTCTAATAAATGCATCACGAAAAGGTGATGCACAATCGCCAAAGTGAAAACTGCGATTGACTTGGCAGAGCAGTCCATATTAATGAGTTGTAACATGTAAATACTTGGCGTCAAACAATTCCAGTGATGGCCTTGGAACAGCACTCAATGTGTTGACATAAACTGCATATCATCTCTAGACAGGGGAAGGTTACATTCACAAACTTGTACTTGACAAAGAGGAGCATTGAGGTGTGTACGACTCAGCATCTTCGATGCTGAGAGCCGATGGAGGTGTTGGCAGTTACCAGGGTATTCATCTGGTTAGAGTCACAAGACTACACCCACACCTGTATACTGAGTGATTTGATGAGCATGATAAGAAAAGTGGAGGTGGGCTCTGTACACATGCAATAGGTAGAGTCATTGCAGAAGTAAAAAAATATATAAGGCCACCTTTGTCAACGTCCCAGGACATGTGGAAATACAGACAAATGAAAGAGTGGACAGGTTGACTAGTTGCACTATTGTTGAGGACAGTCAACCAATGGATCAGGCGGACATCATCAATGCCCTCTGAGATGTGGGATGGGCACAGGACTTCAATAACCATGAGTCCATGCCACTCCTTCGCATGAAAGAGATGGGGGTTAAGATAGGCACAGCCAGAAACTAAAAACTTAGTGGGCATGTAAGAAGACTTATCAACCAACACAGAACTGGAGTCGTCAGTCAATGGACAGTGTGAGACTTGCTGATGAGGGGATCTGAACACCTATAGACATGTTCAGAGTGCAATAATGATGACCCGCAAATGACCCATTACAGAATATATGCGCATGCGTGCATCTATCTATCTATTGACCTTTCGAGCCGTAGCCGGCCCATAGGGCATAGACCCAGATACTCCTTCTCTTATCTAAATTTTTATTCTAACAGTTTTCAATTCTTTTAAAGATATTTTATCAAATCTCGCCATTTGTCTCTGTTATGTGCAAGCAGCTCTATCTCATTAAGGGAGTTGATTCCTGCTGCTCTCAAAATAATTCCTTCATTTTGGATACAACCGGAAACAATTCAATTCCCTACATTTGATATGAAAACAGGCTATCCAACCTGGCAAAAGCATGCGTGCATACATACTATAATATGTATATTCTGTTAAAAGTTTTACATACAAATACAGTATAATTATTCTATAAATATATATATTTATATATAAAATTGGGCTGCATTCCAGAATTACTTATGTATTCTTTCAGTTAGTATTAGCTGCCAGCATAATACAGAAAATGTGTACATTTATTATCACAGGTGTAAAAAGAGTTGTTGACCTCTGTGCTGCTCCAGGCAGTTGGAGCCAAGTACTAGCAAAGAAACTTAGGTATTGCTGTTAGCCCTTGAATTAATTTTATTATTTTTTTAATAAAAAGCGAGGGCAGCTGAATGACCAAAACCTGGCTTTCTCTCAATGAAGTGGTGTACATTTGATCCATGCTAGGGTCAAAAGATTTTTCTATCAAATGTGAAATTTAAAACTGACTTTTACACAATATGGTGGCTGACCAGGGCAAATGGCTTTTATTCTCATCTTACTGAAACTGCCCAGCTGACCTCAGAAACGTAACAAATGCTATATTAATAGATTAAGCACAATTATATGGGGTGCTTCTTTAATGGGAGCCTTGGTGGCTGAGTGGTTAGTGTGCTCGCTTTCCTGATCAGAAGGGTCCGGATTCTATCCCCAGAAGTTGTGGATTTTTTTTTTGGACCGACAAGCTTCCGGGGTTCACCCAACGTTTAAAAATAGGTACAAGAGATTTTTTTGGGAAGTAAAGGTGGCCTGGCATAATACCGACCGCATCACCGAAAAATGTGCTGTGATCATAGAAAAATATGGTCACTAACACTATATACTCCATATTCTGAGCAAGGGAACATTTACTTTACTTTACATTAATTTACCATTACTTCTTTAACCTCTTGATTACGATAGAGTAGCAAAAATTACTGCATCAAAATACAAATTCTTCTAAATGTGACAGTTTGCTGTGGTCAAACATTTCCCCCCTCTATGTACCTTCCTAGTTACAACTTCCAGATCCCTGAGTTGTTTGATTTATTTCCATTGATGTTGGAATATTTATGTTTTCATTGCATGAGGATGTACATGTGAACAAAATTCACAAATTTTCAAGAAATTGGCTGTTTTTTTTTTCCCTATGCTATGACCAGGGAAACTTCCTTGACTGTCAGCTAACATCAAACAACCCTTTGTGACACTGAAAGTGTAGGAAATATTGCTATGAGGTAGTCGAACATACTGACGGACATACGGCAGCCATATGAATAGACAATATAACACATTCATTCCATGTAGTAGAATTTCACATCATAAATAAACCTGAGTCAAGAAATCCAAGTCCCTGTGTCTCTCCTAGTGTAAACACACAGCTGTATGTTAAAAGTTCAAAGAAAATACTATTTTTAGAGTTCCTAATGTTACATTTAAGTGGTTGTAATTTGTACTATGGTTTTTTAAGTGAGAGTCTACATATACGTTTCATAATCCGGTGTTAATAAAAAGTAAAAAAAAAGTAAAGTACCCCCATCACGCCAAGTGGCGTATAGGGAAAATGGTGTTAGTGACCATAAATTTTACAGACCTTCGGTACATGATTTTTGGGGTAATGTGGTCGGTATTACGCCCGTGCCGCTTCACTTTCCCAGAAAAAAATCCGGTACCCATTAAAGGCTGGGTGAACCCGGATGCCGTCGGTTGGGATCGAACCCTACCTCTTGTCCTTTGTAGTCCAGTTCACTAACCACTGAGCTATCACGGCTTCCCGGTGTTAATACTAATACTATATTCAAGAGACTTATAAAGGACAGTGAAAGATAGAATAGCTTTTATGAGTGAGATATATCTCACTTATAGGTTAAGAACATTGTAGAGAGATCAATCACATAAAGTTCTGACAATTGTTTCTCTGTGGCTTATTCAATTGAGAACTGATCACTCATATAAATTATAACATTCAAAAGTTTTCTGAACCTAATTCACAATATTGATGTCTTCTTTTTCTTCACCTTGGGAGTCACTAGGGCACCACTAAAAGACTTTGTCAACCTTCTCCATTTCTCCCTATCGTTAGTCATTCTTTCAATTCTACGAAGTCAAGGCCTGTTCATTCTTTGATTATGTTATCTTCTCATCTCTTTCTCTGCCTACCTTTCCTTCTTGTTCAAACATCATCATATACGCAGGTTACTTGCTGTATCCTTTTATGAACATTTTAATTTGTGAACCAATCTAGGTAAGAGATGCTCATTATCTTACGATAACATTTCATCTCCATAGCTTCTATTTTCTTCTTTAGCTCTGCTGCAATGTTGATGGTGCTAATTCATATTGGTGATTTAATTCATAATTATATTGTTAATAGTTCACAAATGTTATGTAATAGTTTCTCTGAATGTTGATGTTAAATAACGTAATTAATGCTCTTACAGTAGACATTACTAATTCACAAAGTTAGTGTAATTAATTTGCAGGAATATGCAACATAGTTATGTGGCTAATGCAGTAATCCAGAGTGACGATGCAACAAATTCATTCAGATTTGTAATTCAATAATCATGATGATGTATTGAATTCTGAGTTGTTGTAGCTAATTCATTCAATTGATGAAATTAATTAAATGAAGTTAAATAACTAACTTCTTAGGCGTTGTGTTGAAATTCACTGGATTTATGTAATAACTTCACTGTTGTATACTGTATCATAGAGGTGATGATGGCAGCAAATCTGATGTTAAGATTGTGGCAGTGGATCTACAGGCCATGGCTCCAATTCCAGGTGTGATACAGATTCAAGGGGACATTACAAAGGTTAGAATTTCATATGCAACCAAGATATGTATTCAGATGAGTTAGGGAGTATAACTAAAGAACTGTGTGAATAAACTTTTGTACGAGATCTAGATGACATCTTGAGTCATCATATGAAGTGTCAAACACAAGTGTTGTTCAGAATATTTGGAGTTGCACCGTCTGTGTTGTGAATTAATCACATTGTGTTGCACGCACACACATTTACAATATCTATAATATAAAGGTAATAATTCTATTACTTGTGCATAAAAAATCTATAAAGGTAATAATTCAATTAGCTGTGCATACAAAATTTATAAAGGTAATAATTCTATTACTTGTGCATAACAAATCTAAGAAGGTAATGATTCTATTAGTTTTTAAAAAAAATCTATAAAGGTAATAATTCTATCAGTTGTGCATAACAAGTTTATAAAGGTAATAATTCTGTTAGTTGTACTTGTACATAAAAAGTCTATATAGGTAATCATTCTATTAGTTGTACTTGTACATAAAAAGTCTATATAGGTAATCATTCTATTAGTTGTACTTGTACATAAAAAGTCTATATAGGTAATCATTCTATTAGTTGTACTTGTACATAAAAAGTCTATATAGGTAATCATTCTATTAGTTGTACTTGTACATAAAAAGTCTATATAGGTCATAATTCTATTAGTTGTGCATAAAAAGTTTATAAAGGTAATAATTCTTGTAGTTGTGCATACAAAATCTATATTGAGCTAATAATTCTAGTAGTTGTTGTACTTACAAAATCATTATCAACACGTTGTTCTGTCTCCAGATCACCATTTCACCTTGTCACTTGCCATGAGGGGTGCATGCTGTTATAGGCTCTCATGTCCATCGCTTGATGCTGTCAGTCCACTTTAGTTTTTGTCTGCCTTGCCTTGTATTTTCCCCTTCAAGATGACTTTCAGTACGATATTGTGTCTTTTTATGTATCACAAAAATTTCATTTGTCTTGTTAGAGTTGTATTAAATAGTTCTCTATTTATTTTCAGCTGTTTTAAAACTATATTATTTGTTTTCTCTCTGTCCAACCTATTCTAACCATTCTTTTATAAATTCTAATTTCAAGGACTTCAGTTTTCTTCTCTGTATTCTTATTGTGTCCATGATTGCATACCATACAAAAGTGTTTAGTAGCACTTTATTATTCCCCAATTTATCTATTTTATGTTATTTTCTTTGATGTTAGTATATATTTATGTTGCTAAAAATGTTTTTGCCTCTTCTGTTCTTTCATTTATTTTTGTCTCATATTTTCCATCACACATTATGACATTCAATTATTTGCTTGTTCCCTATGTACAGGATAGCTATATTCTTGAATGTAGATGTAAGTAATAATTCTAGTGGCTGTGTATAAGATAATAACACTTTTAGGCTCACATTTTATCAGGTGTGTTATCTTGTGCTTGTGTTACATTATTTCTGGTGTTATTTTTATTTTGACAGAAGTCTACAGCCCAAGCCATTATTGGTCACTTTGAAGGTGAACATGCAGATTTGGTCGTGTGTGATGGTGCCCCTGATGGTATGTTAGTGCATCAGATGCTTGTACTTTGTTAAGCCTTGTGCTAATAAATGTCTTCATCTTCTTAGCCTGACATCTGTAATTTAGTACAGCAGTGTTCCTCTCCTGTTGTTGGCCCAAATATTAAAATATCATGTGCCAGTCTCCCCTGTCTTATTAATATAATACTAGGTCATCTGTATGGATGCAAATCATGGACAATAGGACAACAGACAAGAAAATCACTGGAGTCTGTAGAAATGTGGTTTTACAGAATAATGTTGATTGCACCTTGGACAGCTAAGAAGAGTGATGAAGATGTCCTGAGAAAGGTAAAGCAAAAAGAAAGCTAATTTCCAATATTAGGAAGAAACAATCTTCATTTTTTGGCCATGTAATGAGAAGAGAACAGCTGGAATATATTGTAACAACTGGAAAAATTGAGGGACGAAGAGATAGAGGGAGGCAAATAGAAAAAATAACAGACAGCTTAAGAGAATAGCTTGGCAGAAGATCAACAACAGAAATGATAAATAGCTGCCAAGATCGAAAGTTGTGGAGAGACATGATCACCTATGCCAGCAAGCCCGGTACTTGATGATTAGGTCTTGTGTATGCCAGTCTTCTATTAGTAGGCAGTTAAGTCAACTGTAATGTCAAATTTACATTTATAAATGAAATTGCCAATAAGGCCTTTTCACACAACAAATTATATCCTATCCAAACCATTCTCTGATATCTTCTCTTCCTTCCAAAGAATTCTCTTCTGTCCTTTGTGTGGAGCTGTCCATTTCTGTTTGTGAGTGGCATTGTCCACATCTTACCACTTTTAGACTTCGTCTCTCAGTGTTCCATTGTCAATGGATTCTCTCACTGTATTAATTATTGGTCACCTCTCATTTCTTCATCCTCTCATAATTTTGAAATGTAAGAATAGTAACATCATCATTACTCTCTTTTCTCCTTGCTTTGATCAAAAGTAAAATGCTGTTTTAACTGTCTTCTATATCTCTTTGTTTTTACCTACTATTGCTTTCTTCCCTTGCAGAATTCATTTATCTATTCCCCCATGTCATACCTGCCACATTTTGCAAGTTCTTCCTATACTTTATCCATCTCACTTTTGTTATTTGGCTATTTTCATATTTAGTTTTTTTGTTATTTGGCTATTCTCATATCTAGTCTTTTGTTATCAAAATTCATTTCTCTCTTTTTTGACCTGTTTTTTGATGTAACAAACAATATGTTTCAGAGCTCTTCAGTTTATGTAACAATCAATATGTTTCAGAGCTCTGCAGTTTATGTAACAAACAATATGTTTCAGAGCTCTGCTGTTTATGTAACAAACAATATGTTTCAGAGCTCTTCAGTTTATGTAACAAACAATATGTTTCAGAGCTCTTCAGTTTAATTAACAAATAATATGTTTCACAGCTCTGCAGTTTAATTAACAAACAATATGTTTCAGAGCTCTTCAGTTTATGTAACAAACAATATGTTTCAGAGCTCTTCAGTTTATGTAACAAACAATATGTTTCAGAGCTCTTCAGTTTATGTAACAAACAATATGTTTCAGAGCTCTTCAGTTTATGTAACAAACAATATGTTTCAGAGCTCTTCAGTTTATGTAACAAACAATATGTTTCAGAGCTCTTCAGTTTATGTAACAAACAATATGTTTCAGAGCTCTTCAGTTTATGTAACAAACAATATGTTTCAGAGCTCTTCAGTTTATGTAACAAACAATATGTTTCAGAGCTCTTCAGTTTATGTAACAAACAATATGTTTCAGAGCTCTTCAGTTTATGTAACAAACAATATGTTTCAGAGCTCTTCAGTTTATGTAACAAACAATATGTTTCAGAGCTCTTCAGTTTATGTAACAAACAATATGTTTCAGAGCTCTTCAGTTTATGTAACAAACAATATGTTTCAGAGCTCTTCAGTTTATGTAACAAACAATATGTTTCAGAGCTCTTCAGTTTATGTAACAAACAATATGTTTCAGAGCTCTTCAGTTTATGTAACAAACAATATGTTTCAGAGCTCTTCAGTTTAATTAACAAATAATATGTTTCACAGCTCTGCAGTTTAATTAACAAACAATATGTTTCAGAGCTCTGCTGTTTATGTAACAAACAATATGTTTCAGAGCTCTTCAGTTTATGTAACAAACAATATGTTTCAGAGCTCTTCAGTTTATGTAACAAACAATATGTTTCAGAGCTCTTCAGTTTATGTAACAAACAATATGTTTCAGAGCTCTTCAGTTTATGTAACAAACAATATGTTTCAGAGCTCTTCAGTTTATGTAACAAACAATATGTTTCAGAGCTCTTCAGTTTATGTAACAAACAATATGTTTCAGAGCTCTTCAGTTTATGTAACAAACAATATGTTTCAGAGCTCTGCTGTTTATGTAACAAACAATATGTTTCAGAGCTCTGCTGTTTATGTAACAAACAATGGGCATTTTTGAAGAGGGAACCTCAAGAACATATTTTCTAGTGTACTAAAAATAGACATCCAACAGAAAATATAGCTCCCAGAATTAGAAGTATTTCAGCTCAGTTGATGACATGACAATCTGGCTTCAATCAAATACTTAGCTTTTTATGTTATTTCTTGCTTTTCGCTATATTTCTTACCCAACTGCATTTAATATTGTTGCATTGTTTACGTGATTACATTATTAATAATTGTTTCTTCCATTTACTTTCCTACCTTTTTAGTGACAGGCCTTCATGATATTGATGAGTACATTCAAGCTCAGCTTTTACTTGCTGTGAGTAAAAGAATGTCTCCCTTTTCCAAAGTAAACTAAACTAGTAAAATAAAGACAACTTTAAAGAAAGAAAATATGAAGACTATCATTTGTAGCTATTTGTTGTTGTTATTCATCATCATCATCATCATGTGCCGTACCGGTTGGCGTTGGTGATCATGTCCTTCCACAATCTTCTATTCACAGTGCATCGTATGAGTTCTGTTGTTGACTGTTTTCCATGCCATGACACCAAGCTATCCAGTATTTTCTCTCTTTGTCGTGCGCGATCTCTCTTTCCTTTTACTTTGCCAGTTGTAACCAACTATTCAAACTTTCCTCTTCTCATGATGTGCTCAAAAAATGTTGATTGCTTCTTTCTGATGTTTTTTAAGAGCTCCCTTTTTGTGTTGGCCTCTTTGGGAACTTTCTCATTGGTCTTTTTAGCTGTCCAGGGAACTTTCAACATTCTTCTGAGAAATCCTATCTCTGTGGCCTCTAATTGTCTTTTCATTTGTTTGTCTATTGTCCATGATTAGCTTCCATAGGTCAGAATTGGTTCTATATAGCATTGATGAACTCTCTTTCTCATTTCTATTGACATAGTTTTGTTGCATAAGATATTGCTCATTTTCTGAAATGCTATTTTGCCCTGAGCTATTCTGCTGTTATTACCTTCATAATTTATTCCGATTAATCTTTGACCTAACAGTTTTATGTTTATTCATGTTTACATTTTGTTCTTTGATAAAATAATTTTCTTTAGAATTTGTCTGTGAGTATTTATTTGCTTATGTACTTATGCTTACAATTTTTTTGGTTTTATTTTAAACATTAAAAAAAATAATGTTGCATTGCAATTTTCAGGCTTTGAACATCACAACACATGTTCTAAAAATGGGGGGGACATTTGTTGCGAAGGTAAGCCATTATTCTATCTTTCAAATTGTTACTTAGAAATAAAGAAATAAGATAAATAGTAGCAGTCATCATAAAACTTGTCCTGCCAAATACTTGAAAACTCAACTTATAACTAGTTAAATTGTACACTATTCCCTCTGATGATCATTTCCTTCTACCTTATGTCTCCTCCTGACTAACCCTCTGACTAACTATGATGACAATCACATGTCTGTCTGTGTGAGGCTTGATTGCCTCTGATTATATCCTTACTTCACATCCATCCAATCAATATTGGCTATTCCGTTCACTAGGGTTGGTATCTAGAAAGCTTACTTTTTATTGGCAGCATGTTGAGAAATAGCTGTATCCTCATATGTGCCATGCCTTACTATCACAACGTGATGAAGTCGTATGTGTTGGGCCGAGAGTCGCAAATTTCAGTTTCACTGCAAACCACAACACAACACAAGCATGCCCACTTAATATCTTTTTAAAGGCAGATGATGAAGAGGTGATTTCCTCTAGTCATCGGGTGAACACAAGCAAGCAAGCAACTATCACAACCAGAATGATGCAACACCAAGTGATAAAGTGAATACGTCAGAGGTGTATCCCTGAAAATTGTGGGTAAACTGAATAAAATGCTGGCTGAAATCGGATGCACTGGGCCACTGGTGCAGAACACAGTGCAACGTTTTAACGGGTGTTCAATCAGAGTGGATCTGGCGGGCTCTAATAGTGATGTTCTGTCTGTGGGGGCAATCAACACACTTAACCTGACAGCTGACTTCATGTGAGAGTCTGGGATCCTGCTCTGATTGAGTCCTGATCGCAGAGAGAGAGAGAGAGAGAGAGAGAAAATTGTGGGTAGGAAGACAACGCATTCCATAAAAAGCTTAATGCCCTCATCAAATACTATTAGACACTGTCTTGTTCTTGCACTATTGATTCGTACTTGACAAAGACCAGCACTAACTGAATTGAACTCTTTATATCAAGTAAAAAAAAAGTAAAGTAAAGAGCCCCGTCTCGCCAAGTGAATATGGTGTTAGTGACCATAATTTTTACAGGCGCATGATTTTTGGGGTAATGTCGTTGGTATTACGCCCGTGCCGCTTTACTTTCCCAGAAAAAAAATCTGGTACCAAGGCTAGGTGAACCTGGAAGCTGTCGATCAGGATAGAACCCGGCCTCTTGTCTTTAGAAGTCCAGTTCACTAACCACTGAGCTATTGCAGCTCCCATTATATCACGTACTGAACCACTATTATGATGTATGTCGAGTCTGTTTTCAAAATATGAAATGACCATGCTACATTGTAACACTTTTTCTTCAACAATATGTTCAAGAACTGAACTGCGCATGTTGATAATGAAACAGACAACAAACAAGGTAACATACTTTAATGCTGCTAGTCAAAAGAAGTGAGGAGCATTCATTTTGAGTACAATATTTTTTCCTTTCATTAATGATGACTTTTTCCCAGACTAAAGTCAAATAAAAAACTAGTTTTAGTGTTTTTCACCATATTTCATATTTTGCTATTGTTGTGATGTCCTCAACCAATCAGTTATTAATGATGAAATTTAAAAATTTGAGTGTTTACTGGTACTCTCTCTGCTTTAATACTAGATTAATTGATCAAATTTTTTGCAACTCATAAGAAATATTAGACATTTTAGTGAAGGAAACAAAGATAATGGACTCAACCTTAATAGCAAAAAGACAGAAGTAATGGTAACAACAAAGAAAACATCCCTGAGAATGGCTCAGGAAAAATCAGCATTCCAAAAAATAGGAAGATACTGTGCAATCTATTTTTGACAATAGAAACAAAAAAAAAGAAAGAGTTCTTAAATGTTATGTAGAGCCAGACTTAACATATGGATCTGAATAATGGACAATAGACAAAAGGACAATAGACAACAAAACCACTGGAGGCTGTAGAAATGTGGTTTTACAGAAGCATGTTGAGAATACTATGGACAGCTAATAAGAGTAATGAAAATGTTCTGAGGCCAGAGCAAAAAGAGAGCTAATTTCCAATATTAGGAAGAAATAATCATCATTTTTTAGCCATGTAATGAGAAGTAAACAGCTGGGATATATTGTGAGAACAGGGAAAATAGGGGACTAATAGATAGAGGGAAGCAACGAGAATAGATATCAGGCAGCTTAAGAGTATGGCTTGGCAGAAGGACAACAACAGAAATGATAAATAACAGTTGAGATTGAAAGTTGTGGAGAGACATGATCACCTATGTCATCTGGCACGGTATTTGATGATGATGATGTGCTGCAACTAAAACAAAACTATGAACAAATTTATTTTTAATGAAATTATATCCTTAAGTTTTTTGTTTTTCACAAATCATTTTTTTTTTTAAGAGACTAGGAACTGAATTTTGCGTGTTAATCCATTTTTCCCTGGCAGCCATGTGCACAGGGGTCTCTCGCCGCACAGGCAGTTAACTCTGTCTTCGGAGGTACTCATATTTTTTCCGTCCATGAGTAATTGATGATTCAAGCCTGGCCTCGCTGCTGAGACCAGGGGTGGTTGCCACAGAGAGAAATCATAATTAAAAATCCCAACTGGTGCAGCCGGGATTTGAACCCACAACCTCTCTGGCCAACGTCTTGCCTCGAGACCAAAAAGTCCCAGTCACAAATAATAATTTCCATAGAAAAAAATTACCAATGTTGTAAAGACAATTAGTCTTTTCAGCAAGAAATCATGTTTAGTTAATTGTAATAATAAATGAACATATCTTAAGGAAAATAAAATGACCAAACTTATCTTTAAAAAAATACATTTCTGTTAGGTAAAAAATAGAATGTCTGTTAGATATAAAATACGCATGAATTTATTGGACTTAAAAGTGATCATTCTGTTGGATTTTACTCACCGCCCAGGACCCCACTGCTTGTAAAGGGGGCCAATATGTCAGCAGATAATGGTCAGTGACATATAGCTGACTGCTTTTGTCAGGATCAATTAACAGATCTGACCAAGACCTTACTACACCTCTCAGCGGTACTCCAGGAAATAAACTAACCAATCTAGCCAATCGATTAGGAATTGAAGAAAGAAGACAACTCAGTACTCAAAAGTGCCATGCTGAAGCCGGATGTGTTGGGCTGAAAGGTCCAATTTTCACAGCCAAGCTGCAAGTATCAGCACAACATCTATGGGCACTTAACATACATTTAATGGTGGATAAAGAAGAAGAGTATAGGGTAATCATCAGACTATTAAATGTAATTCAATCTTTTGCTCAGATTTTCAGAGGCAAGGATGTGACACTGTTATATGCTCAGCTGAAAATATTCTTTCCTCTTGTCACTGTTTTCAAGCCACGGAGCAGCAGAAATTCTAGTATAGGTATGTTAGGTGTTTCAGTTGACTGACTGACTGGCTGGCTGGATGGCTCGCTCACTCACTGACTGACTAACTGACTCACTGGCTGGCTGGCTCGCTCGCTCGCTCGCTCGCTCACTCACTCACTCACTCACTCACTCACACACTCACTCACTCTCACTCACTCACTCACTCGCTTTACTCACATAATAATCCACCAATTTTTTTAGAATACCATGGACAGCTAAGAAGAGTAATGAAAATGTTCTGAAAGAGGCCAAAGCAAAAAGAGAGCTAATTTCCAATATTAGGAAGAAACAATCATCATTTTTTGGCCATGTAATGAAAATGGAACAGCTGCAATATATTGTGACAACTAGCAAAATTGAGGGACGAAGAGATAATGGGAAGCAAGGAGAAAAGACACTAGACAGCTAAGAATAAGATAATGGCTTGGGAGAAGGTCAACAACAGAAATGATAACAGTTGAGATTGAAAGTTGTGGAGAGACATAATCACTTACACCAGCAGGCAATGGTACTTGATCATGATGATGAATCCACCTACCCACTAATCCATGCACCTACTCATCAACTAACCCACCAACTCATAAACACTGACCAATTTTCTCACATTCTTCTACCTTTTTAGCTCCCAGTGGAGCATAGGTCTTCAACACTTTCCAAGTCGTTCTGTTTTTTGCAATTCTCTTACGATCATTCCATGTCTTCCCCATCATCTTCATCTCTGCTTCTTTATGTCTTCTCCAAGAATTCCTTGGTCTTCCTCTTTGTCTTTTCCCCTGGGGATTCCAAAAAAGGGCCTGTTGTTTAATACTCTCAGTTAGCTTCCGTAGTGTGTGTCCTTTCCAGCGCCATCGTCTTCGCTGTATCTCTTTATCCACTGGTATTTGACTGGTACATTTCCATAATTCTATGTTAGTGATTTTGTCCTGCCATTTCCATCCTTTTATTCTGCATAAGCATCCATTAATGTAAGTCTGTATCTTCGTGATTTTTAATTTTGTTGTTCTCCATGTTTCACAGCCATATAATAGGACCGCCTTAACATTTGAGTTGAAAATTTTTATTTTTGTATTTAACATAATTTCTTTGGATTTCCATGTTTCCCAGTGCAATGAAAGCTCCTCTTGCTTTTGATATCCTTATTTTGGTATCATTTTCTGTTCCTCCCTCTTTATCTATATTATTGCTCAGATATATGTAAGATTGTACATCTAATAGAGGTATTTCTCCTAGTTTTATTTGGTTATTGCCAACTGTATTAATTCTCATAATGTTAGTCTTATCTTTATTAATCTTCATTCTAAGCTGTTGTGATCTCTCGTCAAGTATGCTATTTTATCCTGCATCTGTTGATGGCTGTGTGATAGGAGAGCTATGTCATCAGCAAAGTCTAAATCATCAAGTTGTTTGGTCAGTGACCACTGGATTCCATTTCTGTTGTTTTGAGTTATTTCATAATCCAATCTATGGCCAGTAGAAAGAGAAATGGAGACAGAAGGCATCCCTGCCTTACTCCTGTTCTTATTTCAAATGCTTCTGTAAGCTGTCCTTCATGCACCACACTACATATCGTTCCTTCATACATTGTTTTTATCAGGTTAATAAACTTTATTGGGATTCCGTGATGACTCAGCAACTTCCAAAGCATTCTTCTGTCTAAACTATCAAATGCCTTTTCGTAATCTATGAATCCAATATAAAGTGGGGATTTTAGTTCTAAACTTTGTTCAACTATTATGCGTAGAGTAGTTATTTGATCAGCACATGATCTGTTCTTCCTGAAACCTGCTTGTTCATCTCTCAAATGTTTCTCTATAGCCTCTTTTAGTCTCTCCAGAATGATTCTGCTTAATATTTTTCCTGGCACTGATAGTAGCATAATTCCCCTATAATTTGTGCACTCCTGTAAACTTCCTTTCTTTGGTAGTTTGCTCATATAACCTTCTTTCCAGTCTTTAGGTATTTCTTCCCTCTCCCAAATTTTATCTAATAGATTATGTAGCATCTTGGTAGAGGTGTTAATATCTGCTTTGATGGCTTCCGAAGGAATTTCATCTGGTCCTGTGGCTTTACCATTGTTTAATAGTTTGATGGCTTTCATTATTTCTTCTTTGCTTGGTTTTCCACAGTTAACATGTAACTCTTCTTCTGCTGGTAGTATATCTGGAGGATTATTTGAGCTGGGTCTGTTCAAAAGTTCTTCAAAGTACTCTTTCCATATCTCCATTTGTTCCCTTATATTACTAAGCAGATTTCCTTTCTTATCTTTAAAAAAGGCATTGATCTGTTTGTATTTTCCACTTAATTTCTTTGTGCTGTTGTACAGTTCTTTCATATTCCCGTTATTTGCTGCTTCTTCTGCCTCTTTAGCTAATTCATCTATATATTTCCTTTTATCCCTTTTAATGCATCTTCTCACTTCTTTGTTCACCTCTGTGTAAGCTTCCTGTGTATTTTGGCTTTATTACTTCTTGTTTTGCTTTTATTTATGCCTGCTTTCTTGTTCTTTCTTTCTTTAACTTTATCCAGGGTCACTGCTGTCATTCATGCCTTATTCTGGTGTTCTCTTTTCCCCAGTGTTTCTTCTCATGTCTCTTTCCATATATCTTTTACCTGTTTCCAATGATCTTCTATATTTATTGTATTTTCTAGTTGTTGGAGTACTTGGCATTTGTTTGATATTGTGACTGCGAATTTATCTTTAATTCCTTGTTCTTTAAGAAACCCTACATTGAAGTACTTTCTACCCTTATTCGTTGCAGTTTTTAGTTTAATTTTAAGTTTAGCTATCAGAAGATGATGATCAGAAGCTACATCTGCCCTCTATATACTTTTACATCCTGTAAGGATGACTTAACTCTTTCCGTACGATCCGCCGCATGGTGCGCCATTTCCGTTTCGGTTGCGTACGTTCCGCCGCATGGTGCGCCACGCTAAATTTTATTAGTGTGAACGCCATCAAATGATATTCGTTTTACATATCTTGTATCATCTTGATATTGGTGAAATCTAAAACCTTGTTCAATTATCTAAACATTCATATACAATATGTTATATGTTAGATAAATATAAATATATAGATTGATTCTTAAAACCATGAACAATTTTGTCTCTAAAATCTCTTCCGTTGCGTCGATAAAAAGCTTCCGTACGGAAAGAGTTAAACTTATTAATAGATATGTAATCAATTCTCTCACATTTATCAAATCTCATACATATGTGACTAATTTTCTCACATTCCGCCTTACAAACATGTGTCCTCAATTGTATTTTCTCAAAAATATTCACACAAAATGTCCTTGTCAAGTTAATAAAAATAAATTCTCATTTTTTATAGTTTCATCATATAAAAATATTTCCCTCTGAGTCCAATTTAAATTAGTTTTATCTGTCATTCTTCTTGCCTTCAATATTATTAATTTCATCTTAATAAGAAATCATGCATATTGTATGATTTTATTTTTATCAACAGAATCATTTGTTGTTTGTCAGACATATTCCCCACCAGAAGGATATATTCCCAATATGTCTAATCCCTTATTGGATCAACATTATGGTAATTTTTTTTTTTAATGCACTGTTTGTGGGTGGGTTTTATTGATTTTTAACTTGTTATTTTGTTATCAGATTTTTACATCATATATGGGGTTTATTGTATTATGTTTCTTGTTTTGTAAGAGATGCTTTTGTTAAATGTGGAGGTAGCATTGTTCCATCAAATGACAAGATTTAAGAGAAATTGTATATTTTACAATTGTTTAGATTATGTAAACAACCTGATGTTATAGTATATTTTTCTTTCTGTTATGCTTATTTGTTTTTCTTGATTCAAATGTGTATTGTGAAGGCTGTAAGAAAAACATGAAACAAGAAAGAGTGGGAACAAGAATCTAGCTTGGTATAGATCATGACAAATTAACTTCTATCTATCTATAGTCCTTTCGAGCCGAAGATGGCACATAGGGCAGAACTACAATCTCAAAAACAGAAACCTTGCATGCCAAAGTGGCACATATCGCAAAGATCACTGCTTCTAAAATCTCTGTTTCCATAACATATTAACTTACTAGTTACCAAATAAAAAAAAACACAATATTAACTCCACCTTACAAAATGTGTTGTAGGTCTTTGAAAAATATGGGCATTGACACCATATTCCATATAAGTCTTTAAACATGGAGGGAACCCCCTTTGTTTATGGTATACATTTTAGTATGCAACCTGCAGATGTTGCTATTTTTTGTTTATTGTCATTTATGTTCTTTACAGTCTTTACATAGTCTGTTCTTAATAATAAAAAAACTCTGATTAATATTTGTTTGCAAATCACCCCATATTACTTGAAACAAAATCATTCTATAATTGTACACAAGATTCTATGGAAAAAATTAGGACACTGATGGCACTTTTTGTGTGGTGACTTAAATTGACAGAGTTCTGAAGTATGGTTTGTTTATAAGGTAAACTTTGTTGCTTTTGTTTTCCCTATTGTTTGATGTTTAAAGTGCCCAGTTAAATACCTTGTTTCATCTTTTATCATGTATATAATTTGTTATATGTGAAATCTCAAAACAGAATAACCTAATTGTTAAAAAATAATTTAAATCATGGCATCTTTCAGATGTAGACTTCAATAATCTTGAAGGACCCAACAGAGTTATTGTTCCCTTTTTAGCCTGCGGTGATCTCAGTGGCTTTGACTCGGACATGACTTACCCACTACAGGTAACCGCTGCTTGTTAACAGTCAATGACTGTTTGAATTTGGATTCAGCTTTCTTTAATTTAGTTTAAGACCAACCCTTTTGAGCCAGGTAATGAAACTTTTCTTGGTTCTCATTTTCTTTGTTTCTTCTCTTGATGATCATTTCTGAACATTTGATGAGCTCCTACATGTACTTTTTTACTTCCAGGAATTCAATAAAGTGGTTAACATCTAGTCTATTAGGCAATAAAGATAATAATCATTATATTATTAATACAAATATTTTGTCGAGGCAATGACTGAAACAAAAAGACAATTATTAACTTTGCCAAAACATAAAAATGAGATGGATGAAAAAAAGAAACACCCTGAATCCAACAAATCCTAATGATAAAAAAAAAAAGCCTGAAATAATTTACCTGAGATCATAAATTTATTTATAATTTGGTCTCCTTTTAGCTTGAGCCTGGAGAAACATATACATATCATGAGCCAACTCAGTCACCAATTAATCCCCCGTACAAAGAGGCATGTCATCTCCGTAGAACAGACCAACTTCTGAAGCCAACATCACAGCCTGACAATGAAGATGACATCATTGCTTCAGATACTGGAATTACTGTCATAGAACAAGGAGCAACAGTAACTAGCCTACCTGAATGTTTACATGACAACCAGGATGTGATACATTCAGATCTTGTCAAGAAATTGAATCATTTATCATGTGAATAAATTGTCATTTTGATTATTACATTGTTGAAATGTTTGTTCTTGTTATTATTTTTGCTTATTAAGTTGTGTTGAGATCATATTCAGTTAAAAAGAGCCATGAGCCATGAAAAAATTCTAAAAGAGGCCAAAGCAAAAAGAGAGCTAATATTAGGAAGAAACAGTCATCATTTTTTGGCCATGTTATGAGAAGGGAACAGCTGGAATATATTGTAACAACTGGGAAAATTATGGGACGAAGAGATAGAGGAAAGCAAAGAGAAAAGATACTAGACAGCTTAAGAGAATGGCTTGGCATAAGGTCAACAGCAGAAATAATAAATAACTGTCGAGATTGAAAGTTGTGGAGAGACATGATCACCTACACCAGCAGGCGTATTTAATGATGATGATGTGTTCCAACTAAAACAAAACTATGAACAAACGATTAGGCTGGTTTCATAATGTGAGCGTTGAAGTTATAGACATGCTACAAGGTGACATCATGCAGGCCCATAATAAATATATTATGGAAATCATCATGGCTGTCAGTGAAGATAGGGTGAAGGCAAAGAAATGCACATAAATGCATCAAAATGTGAAGCTAACAGTGAGGAACTGTTAGTTACGATATAGATTTGATGCTTACAGCATTTTGAAATGATGTGTCAAACATGTAGTTATAAACACCTGCAAATGAGTATGTGTGTGTGCATAACCATCAAGCTACTGAAACGATTACACACTTCATTATATGCTGAATGCAACTGAGCACCTATGGGTTTGCTTGGGGTCCTGTGATCTGAACTCTGACAACAATAAACACTGGCACAATTATGTCCATTAAACATCCTCTATAAGATTCATTATTCAAATATCCATGCTCTGATAGAACAAAGACTCAGAAGAAACACTTCTAAAAATCAATAAAGGAGTAGCATGTCAGTTCTGATGGACAATGCACAAATCAATACAGGATTGACATGCCAGTTCTGGCGGACAATGCACAAATCAATACAGGATTGACATGTCAGTTCTGGCGGACAATGCACAAATCAATACAGGATTGACATGCCAGTTCTGGCGGACAATGCACAAATCAATACAGGATTGACATGCCAGTTCTGGCGGACAATGCACAAATCAATACAGGATTGACATGTCAGTTCTGGCGGACAATGCACAAATCAATACAGGATTGACATGTCAATTCTGGCGGACAATGCACAAATCAATACAGGATTGACATGTCAATTCTGGCGGACAATGCACAAATCAATACAGGATTGACATGTCAATTCTGGCGGACAATGCACAAATCAATACAGGATTGACATGTCAGTTCTGGCGGACAATGCACAAATCAATACAGGATTGACATGTCAGTTCTGGCGGACAATGCACAAATCAATACAGGATTGACATGTCAGTTCTGGTGGACAATGCACAAATCAATACAGGATTGACATGTCGGTTCTGGTAGACAATGCACAAATCAATACAGGATTGACATGCCAGTTCTGGTGGACAATGCACAAATCAATGCAGTATTGACATAAATCAGGGGATAGCAGTGAGAGGTTGAGAAGACAAGTAGGGTTTAAGGTAGTAGATAAACATAACAAATAAATTGAGGGGTCCGCGAGGGGCGTGAACAGGTGAAAACATCGTGAACCACGAGAAAAATTAACACTTCGTGAAATAGGAGAAAAACGTGAAGCTTGATTAGAAACGAGGCAAGAAACCATGGGGAGTTAAGTAGACAAAGGCAGGAATTGGTAGATTTTAGATTCATTCGAGAAGTAACGAGGATCCGATACAGACGGCTGGTTTTTGGTGTTACAATCGGTACTGGGGATCAAGGGGGAGCTAGTACAACCGAGAGCGATCTACAAGTTAGTTGGTATATGGACACGATAGGGAACAGATTCGGTTTCCAGGAGTGCTGGTATGTAGAACAGTAGATAGTAAGGAAAGGCTAGGATACACGTGAGCAACATCAACCTTAGAACAGTATTAGCAAGTTGTGAATCGTCCCTAAGTTAGCCTCACGATACATTTGTGAATAGTCACTAAGTTAGCTTTAAGATTGATTTGTGAATAGTCACTAAGTTAGCTTTAAGATTGATTTGTGAATAGTCACTAAGTTAGCTGCCAGAGAAAGATTCCTAGACTGTGGTTGTGTTTTATTACCACGAACAATGTTTGTTCAGTCGAGAATAGTCAATAGATTAGCTTCAACAGAAGTAAGCATCTCATGTAGTGTGTCATAGTACACGAACATTATTGTCAAAGTGTGAATATAGCACTGAGTTAGCTTCAAGAGAAGCTAGCATGTAATGTAGTTATGCCAGCGCATAACGAACAGTTATTCGTCAAGTCGGGAGCAATTCCCTGGTTAGCTCCAAGAGAAGAAATCCTATGAAGCTATGTGTCATAGTACATGCCAGTTCGTATCAAGTATCGTAATAGTTTGCAAGGGTCCTGGGCATTAAGACAGGGCACGAGACGGAGTATGATTCTCCACTAGATCACCATATTGGCGAAGGGAAGTGAAACCCAGATCACCCAACATTGTGAGTAGCAGCAAGGCTGCATTGTGTGCTTGTGGCTGAAGTTATTGACAACCACGAGTAGCGTGAGACAGGAGAGGATTCAGATGTGTGTGCAAGGCGGCTGAAATACCATCATAATTGTAACTTGAGATTGTGAAATGTAAATTAGTTCTTATGAGAATAAAAACCTCAGGAGTGTGTTTTACCTGGTGTTCAGTGATGTTCTTATAGCGCTAACTGTAATTGTCTGTCCCCAGTGAAAGAGAACGCTGGGGTGTCAATCACTAACGGGAGTACTACAAGAAACGATCAATTGGCCATTATTATCAGACAAGGACAGAGTGACCCAACACGGGCCGACACAGTAGGGGGGATTCCCCTTCATAGCCTCCAGGCAGTCGGACAAGTCTGACCTTACAAGCCCAGGGTCATTGTGCTGTTCAATCATGCAAGGTCATGCGGGCGTGGGAGACAGTGTAAAACAGTCGTTGAGGTCAGATGCTGAACAATAGCCACGTGAAGGCTCAAGGTGTAAGGAGGCTTCACAGCATCAACAGAGTGGCAGCTCCAAATGGTTGAAGGCTCTGAGCCGTCATTGCTGCAGTCGTCAAGTCAACAATCCAGGTTAGGGATGCCACTGGTGGGCGGTCGCTGTAATTAATTCAGTTGCAGCAAAGAAGGGAGGAGATAGAAGGTGCTGGTCTTCACAACGCTGGATCCTACACGCTGGCGGAAGCGGCTTCATCATTTTAATCATCATCTTAGTACATGAAATAACGCTGGCATAGACATGTTAGTTCCGGTGGACAATGCACAAATCAATGCAGGTGTATTATGTTAGTTCTGGTGGACAATGCACAAATCAATGCAGGTGTATTATGTTAGTTCTGGTGGACAATGCACAAATCAATGCAGGTGTATTACGTTAGTTCTGGTGGACAATGCACAAATCAATGCAGGTGTATTATGTTAGTTCTGGTGGACAATGCACAAATCAATGCAGGTGTATTATGTTAGTTCTGGTGGACAATGCACAAATCAATACAGGTGTATTATGTTAGTTCTGGTGGACAATGCACAAATCAATGCAGGTGTATTATGTTAGTTCTGGTGGACAATGTACAAATCAATGCAGGTGTATTATGTTAGTTCTGGTGGACAATGCACAAATCAATGCAGGTGTATTATGTTAGTTCTGGTGGACAATGCACAAATCAATGCAGGTGTATTATGTTAGTTCTGGTGGACAATGCACAAATCAATGCAGGTGTATTATGTTAGTTCTGGTGGACAATGCACAAATCAATACAGGTGTATTATGTTAGTTCTGGTGGACAATGCACAAAAGTGAAGAAAAAAGTTTGTATAAATCTGGAAAGGGGAGTCTTGTTAGTCTGATAAGACTACTTTCCAGGGATTAAGACAAACACTAGCAACTGGTTTGAGAATCTTCCGTGACTCAAGATGACTATGTTCATCAGGATCAGTAAACAACAGAGCTGGTCAATACCCTACTCCATCTCCCAGTAGTACTCTCGGAAAAAGACTCAAGATTTGAACCAAGGAATTGAAGAGGAAAGGCAACCTGGTAATTAAAAATGCAATAATGAATTCTGATGAATTGGGCCGAGAGGTTTAAATATGACAATCATGCTGCCCTTGTTCTCTTACAAGAATTTCCTTTCAAGGTTTGCATCAGGTTTTTCTTTCACTTTAGGGGGCCTTGGTAACCTGGTTGGGAAAATCAGCCCACTAGCCACCCTAGTTTGGACAACTTGTGTTCGATTCCCGCTGGAAACAGTTTGTGAATTGTACTCGTGGCTGGAAAAAAAAAGAAGATACCCCCGCGGTCGACCCAGCTGCTGTAGAAATGGGTAATAGGGTGCATACCCTGTGAAGATGAGGAATATCGCCACGCTCGTGAGTTACGATGTTTGAGGCGACACTAGACAGGAGTCTCCGAACACTTCTGGATAGGCAGCCGAGCACATGTGAGTAAAAACCCGCGTGCTAAGACATGGTTTCAAGTCTCGTACCTTTACCTTCGCTTTAGTTCCTTGTCCTTTAGAACTAACACACTACTCCCACATTGATTTTTAAAATGTCTTTCTTCCAAACCTTCGCTTTATCAGGAAATGCAATGCTGAAGTCGGATGTGTTGGACCGAAAGGTACAAATATCACTGCTGGTGACTGCTTGATGTAATAAAAAAAAACAACACTCTCTGTACACTGCTCCCACTGTAATGTTGTTCTAGGAATAGAACGATGAAGATGAATGTTGACACAAGAACGAGGAAAAGATAGCATATAACGTGGTGTGATGTGCTTCATGTCTATATATTAGTATCACTCAGATCACTTTCCCGATTGCACAGAAAGATCATCATCAAGTACTAGGCCTACTGGCGTAGGTGATCATGTCTCTCCACAACTTTCGATCTCGGCAGCTATTTATCATTTCCGTTGTTGACCTTCTGCTTAGCCATTCTCTTAAGCTGTCTGTTATTTTCTCTCTTTGCTTCCCTCTATCTCTTCGTCCCTCAATTTTTCGAGTTCTTACAATATATTCCAGTTATTCTCTTCTCATTACATGGCCGATAAATGATGGTTGTTTCTTCCTAATATTGGAAATTAGATCTCTTTTTGCTTTGACCTCTCTTAGAACATCTTCATTACTCTTTTTAGCTGTCCATGGTACTCTCAACATTCTTCTGTAAAACCACATTTCTACAGACTCCAGTGATTTTCTTGTCTGTTGTCCTATTGTCCATGATTCGCATCCATATGTTAAGACTGCTCTACATAACATTTAAGAACTATTTTTCTTGTTTCTATTGTCAAAAATGGATTGCATAGTATCTTCCTCATTTTTTGGAAAGCTGCTTTTGCCTGAGCCACTGATTCATTCTGCATCTCACCTCTTTTGTACATCTTCCGTCTGAGGTTAACAAAGTTCCCAAATATTTAAATTCATTTACCTGTTTCAATATTGTTCCACTTGTCTTTGTTTTGCACTGAGGTGATGTCATGAAAGATCTTGGTGGAGCATAAAAACTGTGTACCACCAGTAACAGTAAGGTTATGGAAGATCCAGGTATCACTGCAAACGAATTAAAATCCATAATTGCTCAACCGCCCGTGCCAGTGGAATCATCCGAATTGCTATCTCATCTCCCAAACAAAGAAAGATAGCTGTAGTCCTCATCATAGCATTCTCAGCACACGCCAAAAGACATAAGGCGAAACCGCACAGAAAGTGAATACAACCGTCTGTTCCCTGTTATACGATATCATCATTCTTCGTAAACAATCGGAATATCGAAACATGATCAAAACGGTTGAGACACAAAGCTCACGGCGTGCACAGAGCACTTAACTCAGTAGCTCCTGCAGCAAGCCGAACTTGGAATATGAGGAAACTGCAATAAGGAACACTTTTCAGACATAGTTTTTAATGGTTTCTGCCGCCTATCCAGCATATTGACCGGAAGTTAACGTCCTTCTGAAATGATGATCGTTATATTTGTTTAAATGTATAGCGCTTGATGATGTATCGTGTTTGATTTCAAATCCGAAGATAAGAAACACAGCTAGTCATATTCTGTGTATTTCTCTGAGCATAAAACAGTTATCCCTTACCGATCTGCTGAGTCAGTCGTAAGTTAAGGGCTTAACTTAAGACACGTTTGGGGTGCATGAGCCCGACTGATGTTTTCCCCCACGTGTTTGATCGCTAAGGTCTCACATGCGATCTTTTACGATCTAAATATAAAACTTGTGTCCACTATTGTCCAACAAGGAAATAACTCTGGAGGCAAAACGAGCACTATACAATACAATCTTCATCCCAACGTTGTGCTACCAATGCCAGACCTCGACCCAAGATGCAAGAACAACCAGAAAAATAACCTCTACAGAGATGAAATGTGTTAGACGAATGACAGGAAACAGTCTGAGAGATAAGATCATAAATGAAGAACTGAGAAAAAAGCTAGGAATAGCCCCCGCCATAGAATATATATGGAAACAACAGATAAAATGGTTTGGCCACGTGACAAGGCAGAAAGAACAAAACACAACACAACGAGCCTTCAACAAACGTTGTGAGAACACCAGACCCAAGGGTCGACCACGAAAAAGATGAGTCGATGGAATATTAGAAGCACTAGGAAACAACAGCAGCAGAGGCGAACAGAAGAGCAAAGACCGCAAATTATATCTCCCCTCGACGCTGAAAGGCAGATGAGGAAGGAGATAAGAAGAAGAAGAAGCTAGCCATCAGTATCCATGACCACCAGGATATGACGCGTGATGTCAAGATAATGTGAATAAATTGCCAGTTTGGCTAATGATTTATTTATTTTTTCTTTCTTTGGATGGTTTATGAAAATTCATTATTATCAATTTCCTCTTCTTTTCTTTCCTGCCACGTTTGCATTTTATACGCCGTGGATGTAAATCACTCTTTATTTGAATGTGGTCTTGTGGATCTGAGCTGTCACTTGAGTTATACTGAGCTTGTGATGAGCTTAACTGTCTCGAAGCGATTTTAGACCGTAAACTGTGTTCTGCCTTACTGACTTTCGGCACGATATTGTGACCAAAAAACGCAAAGTATTATTATCAAATCATTGAAAAAAATGCAGTCCAGATTATATAAATCATTGCATATTGTCATAACTGTACAGGTTATTAGACGGGGCGTTACACTGTGTTGCCGGCACAGACAACGTGTCTGGATCTTGTGCTCCTATCGAACCATAGATGACCATTTCCCACAGACAACACTAGCTGCTTAGTGCAAAAAGCCAGTACTTCGTATCTCTCTAGACAACCGAACGGATAAAAGAGGGAGAGAAGAAAGAAACAGAGTAAAAAAAAAGAGTTAAAGAATAGATAGAATGTGATGGAAACAAAAGATAACAAACGATGAAGTTTTAAAACAGCTGAAAATAAAAAAGAGAACTACTAAATACAACCAAGACAAGACAAATGACATTTTTGGGGCATGTTAAAAGACACAACAGCCTACTAAAAGTAATATTGGAAGGAAAATTACAAGGTAAAAGAGGCAGAGGCAGACAAAGACTAACATGGACGAGTAACATCAAAAGATGGACAAGTCAATCTATGTCAGCCTGCACCATCAAAGCAAAAAAAAAAAAAAAGAGTAGAATGGCGATCCATGTTAGCCAACCTTCGTTGCGGAGAAGGCACACGATGATGATGAAGAAAGAAAGACAATAATTTAATTAATAATAATTTATTACATTTGAAAGCACACAGTTAAATTGTTTAAATAAACGCTCAACAAATAGTTTCATGACACTGTCCCGTGAAACATTTTCATTCTGATGCCCAGTTATGATTGTCATTGTCTGTGCGTGAAGTTATGATTGTCAGTGTTTGTGCGTGAAGTTATGATTGTCATTGTTTGTGCGTGAAGTTATGATTGTCATTGTTTGTACGTGAAGTTGTGATTGTCGTTTTTTGTGCGTTAAGTTATGATTGTCATTGTTTGTACGTGAAGTTATGATTGTCATTGTTTGTACGTGAAATTATGATTGTCATTGTTTGTTCGAGAAGTTATGATTGTCATTGCACAAGAAATTATAATTGTTTGGTTGAAGATACTGATGCAGAGTTATGTATAAATGTTATATTTACCCGAGAGAGTAGATTGGAGAGGAGACAGACTAAGAAATAAGAGGTTCCAATAAGAAATCAAACACCAAAGGCACTGTGATAGGCATTCTACGAGATGCACACTTTAATAGTAGGCTGAAGGTATCCGGAAACAATGGGAAGATTTGACATTTGTAGCACTTTGGAGAGAAGATACTAGAATGATGGTAATGATTCAACTTTGCATAGGACTGTGTAAAGAGATGGTTAATGTGAGCCTGACTTGGGACACCCTGCAAAGAATGCCATGAGCCGCCGAAGTGAAGGAACCTTGTTGCTCTAGAAGACGCTGCACGGTGTTATTTGGTTATTTGGTTTTGGTTATGGAAGGCCCCGGTATCACTGCAAACGAATTAAAATCCATAATTGCTCAACCGCCCGTGCCAGTGGAATCATCCGAATCACTAACTCATCTCCCAAACAAAGAAAAGCAGCTGTAGTCCCCATCATAGCAGTCTCAGCACACGCCAAAAGACATAAGGCGAAACCGTAAAGAAAGGTAACACAGCCAACTGTTCCCTGTCATACGATATCAGCATTCATCGCAAGCAATTGGAATATCGGAACTTGATCAAAACAGATGAAACACACAGCTCACGGTATGCACGGAACACTTAATTCAGTAGCTCCTGCAACAAGCCGGACTTGGAATATGAGGAAACTGCAACAAGGAACACTTTTCAGACACAGCCTTCACTGGTTCCTGCCGCCTATCCACAACATTGCCCGCAAGATCACGTCCTCCTGAAAATGATGATCTTCATAGTATTTAAATGTATGGCGCTTGATGATGTTAGGACATCGTGTTTGACTCCAACTCCGAACATACAAAACACAGTTCGTCGTCAGATTATCCCCGTTGCACACCAAACAACAGATCGCAAGATTAGCGCATGGTCGGTCTTGGGACACACGATGAAACAATATGATGACGTAGCACGCACAATATGGCTGCGCCCATGTATTCATGATAACTCCAGTGAATGCAGTCTACAACGAATGAAACATGGTGCAAACTTCCCAAAGAGATAAAACTTTGGCTGATTTGACGGAGCCCACCACATTAATGCATTGGAAATTGTAAATAACTTGCGGCCAGCATCTCCATCAACCGGTCATTGAACAGCACTCAGTGTGACGTAAAATGCACATCAACATTAAACGGTGTAAGGCGCATTCACAACACTTGATTTGTCAAAACGGAGTATTGCCGTGCGTGCAACGCCAATTCAATGGCGCAGATATGACAAGTAGAACATCATTTCGACTGGAATGCAGAAAATTGTAACGGAAACCCGAAATTGATAAGGTTCCAAAGCAATTTCTGCAGCGATAGAGAGAACGTGACTTAGTTCCGCCATCTTGGAAACGGAAGTTGCACGGTGTTGTCATCATCGACTGCCATCTTGGTCTGTAAGAAAGGGTAGAAGAGAGTATACAGAATATGACAATAACACTGCCATAATGTTTCAACTCGTGACTGAGAGTACGTATTTTTGATCTGTGGGATAGGACGATGTGAAAAGACGATTAGAAGCCACAGAGATGGGATTTATCAGAAGAATGTTGAAAGTTCCCCTGGACAGCTAAAAAGATCAATGAGGAAATTCTCAAAAAGGCCAACACAAAAAGGGAACTCATAAAAAACATAAGAATGAAACAATCAACATCTTTCGGGCCCATTATGAGAAGAGGAAAGTTGGAATACTTGGTTCCAACTGGCAAAATAAAAGGAAAGAGATCGCGGACGACAAAGAGAAATAATACTGGATAGCTTGATGTCATGGCATGGAAAACAGTCAACAACAGAACTGATGCGATGCACTGTAGATAGAAGATTGTGGAAGGACATGATCGCCTACGCCAACCGGTATGGATCTGGATGAAATGGATATCTGTGATACGTCACATGATGATGATTATTATCTTTTACCACTCTTCTTTTTTCTTCATCATCAATCTTTTCAATATTTATTATGTAGGGCTGAAGAGAGCTTAAGCAATATGGTAACACTGATGTGATATTTCAGTCGGTGAGAGAGAAGCAGTATTGCTGGTTGTGAGCAAGGACAGAAAAGAATGTAGGGAATCCAACAACACTAACGTGATGTTTTAATCCACGATAGTCGTGACAGTGACAAATACAACGTAATTATAATCATCATTGTCAAGTAGCAAGCCTGCTGGCGTAGATGTCATGTCTCTCCATAACTTTTGATCTCGACAGTTATTTATAATTTTTCTGTTTTGACCTTCTGCCAAGCCATTCTCTTAAACTGTGTAGTATCTTTTCTCTTTGCTTCCTCTATCTCTTCATCCCTCGATTTTTCTAGTTGCTACAATATATTCCAGCTGTTCCCTTCTCATTACATGGCCAAGAAAAAAATGATGATTGTTTCTTTATAATATTGGATATTAGCTCTCTTTTTGCTTTGACCTTTTTCAGAACGTTTTCATTACTCTTCGTAGCTGTCCATGGTATTCTCAATATTCTTCTGTAAAACCACATTGTCCATGATTCACATCTTTATGTTAAGACTGGCTCTACATAACATTTAAGAACTATTTTTCTTATTTTTATTGTCAAAAATGGATTGCACAGTATCTTCCTCATTTTTTTAGAAAGCTGCTTTTGCCTGAGCTATTCTGTAATTATGATACAACAGTGAAATTCACAACTCCATAATCAAAAAACGACACATGTGCTCAACACTCCGTGCGATGACTTGAAGACGTAGTTTCGATAATATTTAAATGTTTATTTACACAATTCTCTAGCTATACTTCACAAATTCACCTTGATAAATGCGTTGCTTGCATATAAATTCTTCCATAACACAGAAGTACTGGTTATGGCCTGTCTATGAATCTATTAAATTATATCATTCTTCTTTTCTTCATTTTTCTTTCTTTTATCGTTTGATTTTCAGCTGTCGAGGGAGATTCAATTTGCTGTCTTTTGCTCTCCTGTTGCTTCTTCTGCAGTTATGTTTTGTGGAGTTTCCAATATTCCATCAATTGATCTTTTTATCGGGGGACCCTTGGGTTTGGAATTCTTGTGATGTTTATTGAAAGCTCGTTATGTTGGGTTTTGATTTTTCTTATCACGTGGCCAAACCATTTCATCTGCTGTTTTTTAATACGGCCAATGACCGAAATTTTGAACATTTTCCCCTGTTGTCCATTTCTGATCTTATCTCCCAGGCTTTTTCTGTGATATGTCTAAAACTTTTCATTTCGGTAGTAGTTATTTTTCTTGAGTCTAGCGTTAAGGTATGCATTGATAGAACAACGTTGGAATACGATTGTGATGTAGAGTGACCGTTTTCTCTCTAGAGTTATTTCCTTGGTGGACAATAGTATAGGCAAATACATATATGATATTTGCCTATGTATATATATATATATATATATATATATATATATATATATATATATATATATATATACATGTATATAGGCAAATACTATATGGCGAACAAACACACGGAAAACGACAAATCGGCAGACCTAAACTACGATATAGAGATATCTGTAAATCATCTCTGAAGGTATCTGTAAATCATCTCAAGTGATCCCACATAATGGAGAGCAAGTATAAAGAACGGTGTAACATCATTTGAGACTGTGCTTAGGCAAAACTTAGAAGAGAAAATACTCATGAAAAAGGATGGAAAATCCTGTGGACCAGTGGGCCTGACATGTTCATTCTGCGACCGCGTGTGTTTGTCAAAACATTGATAGAATTAGCCGCGAGAGAAGCTATTCGACAAAAACAAAACCTCACAAAAATACGCAATAGCCTCTACTAGACCGTCTGACAAGACGAAAAGGGCCATACAATAGTGGTGATAGCTGTCCGATGTTTTGATAAGATTTGTTGCTTCTTGAGTTTATTTCTGCTGCTTGTGAATTATATTATACATCTAAACATTCCTCCATTAGTTTTAATTGTCTGCCGTTTTTACGATATGTTGATGTTCTTTCTTTTTGCGATTTTGATGGCTTCTGTAATGTTGGTGTTGATTTTCTTGTTGTATAAGTGTATATGCTGTAAAGTATATTTATGTTGTCTTGTAGGTCTTCTATTGTTCCGTGTATTAGTGCCTGGTCGTCTACGTATATATCATTAGTGGACACATTTATTTTGTCCTAGGGCAACTGCCGGTGGTATGACACTTCCCAGGTTCTGCAAGAAAAGCAGCACCTTTCTAGAAGCTTCCTTGAGCTTCTTTAAATAGTGAGTCAAGCCCAGCTTAACAATATTAACCACTCTTGATTGTTCTATGCCCGTAATCGTGTTATTACATAGGCGGCACACGTGAACTACGTTTTATTATACTCTCTGAGACTTCCGGGGAATATGGCGCCCTGTTCGCTAGCTTCTTCAGAGGACTCACAAATAAGTACTGATTTCCAGTGAACGTTTCTGTTTATTTGTTTGTTTTATTGGATATTTGAAGGGATCATGTGATTGTACACGCTTTCTATTTGATGTAAATCACTTTGCTTCTTTTGATTCAATGCATTTTAGTACAATTTTCTTATTTAATCACTTATACTCACCCTTGTTGATTGCGCTATTGAACGCGTCAAAAAATGGCGGTTTGTTTTCGCCGGCCTGTCGTCAAGGACGCGTAATTAATTAAATTTTTTAAAGGCTCACAGTGTATCCGCGTGCTTCAGAGCTATTTACTGGAGTTGACCAGTTTATAACGTGGAAACGGGTTCTGGACCGTGCGACTGAGTAAGTGCACGTGAGTCTAGACCATCCACAGCATCGACGTTCAGCGACAAAATCATCTATGACACTATGACGACGGTAAGTATTCAGATGCATCCCAAACGACAACATCGAAGAAGGAAAACACGACAAGGTAAAAGAGGTGACGTTAAACTGTCGAAGTGTGAGAGGCTAGGCCTAAAGTATGTGCGCGTTACATATTGGAATTGTGGGTCCATAAATCAACGACGGCCCATTCTTGATAAGCTACTGTGCGGCGCCGATATAATGGTTTTGCAAGAAACTCTTCTTGGTGACAGGACAGTAATTTCTCCTGGATTTCATTGTTTCTACAATAGGCGACACCTTGGGCAGGCGATCCTTGTGCTCAACAATATGGTGGCAGCTGAGGTTGATATGTTTACGTGGGACAATGCAGAGTTGCAGGTACATGCGGTTAGGGTGCAGACCCAAGTTGATTTCGTGATTGTAAATGTGTATGCCTGTAATGGGAAGGTGAACACACAACAATGGCAGAATCTCTTCGAGTTCGATGAAGGGAACCTCATTTTCTGCGGAGACTTTAATGCTAGAGGAGACCAGTGGGGTAACGTCATAACAAACAAGCAGGGAGAAGACCTGGAGAACGCACTAGTGTCAGTCGATTTAGTGTGCTTGAATGATGGAAGAGCAACAAGAATGGTCACTCAAACAGGGGACTCTGATAGTGTCATAGACATGGCACTGGTGTCTTCCACCTTCGCACCGGTTTGCAGGTGGAGTGCACTGAGGTTCCACGGAAGTGATCACTATCCATGTGTCCTCCTAATTGAGAAAAGCAGAAATAGAAGCCAGAAAAGAAAGCTCCACACATTCAACTACGAGAAAACATACCAGGACATCATTAGCAAAATCAGACATAAGAAATAGAGCTCCCCCCGTAGGAGGCAGGAGAGATGGACGCAGCCACCTTGGTGGAACGTAGATGTCGAGGAAGCTTGGCGGAGCAAGAGACAAACGGCCAAGACATGGTAGAAAGCCAGAAAGAATGGAAGAACACAACCTGAGCTCTTGAAGCGGCTGAAAGTAGAGGTCGACCAAAAAATTATGCACTTTAAACTATGTGCTAAGCAGGCTAAGGATGCCAAATGGGATGACTTCTGTAAAAAGGTGTGCTCAGAAAAATCGCTAGCCACATTCTGGCGCCTTCATCAGAGCATGAATGGCACAACACGACACAGAGGCATACCAGACTTTCAGAGCACAGGCCGGATATGTCACAAATCTGATGAGAGCAAAGGGAAGGCTCTGCTTGCATTGAGCAGACGGACCAAAGAAATGAGGCTGTAAGAATGAGGATACGGGGAACGCTGTCAAAATTGTGTAAGGATGTAGGGCTGGAAGAAGATCTCACAATCACAACCGATACCATTCGCACGATATTTAAAAGGTCACACAACACTGCTCGTGGTCCAGATGGTGTTCGGTACGATGACATAGGCAATTTAGCTGACGACGACTTGACAAAACTGGCCAATAAGTTTAATGCCAGCATTCGGAGTGGCCAGATTAAGGAGAAGTGGCTACACAGCTACTTACTACCGCTACCGAAGCCAAACAAGGACCATTCTCAGATCAGTGCCTACAGGATCATCACAATGCAGAACACTGCGGGCAAGCTGCTAGAGAAAATAGTTGCCCGTGTCCTTACCTGTCACCTTGAACAGAAACGCGCATTCCCACCCACACTCGGATGTTATAGATATAACAAAGAGACATGGCTCAATGCGGCAGTCTTTGCCTATGACGTCTTCGAAGGCTTCCACAGACGAGAGGAGACATGTGCTGCTGCTATAGATCTGGAAGATGCATACAACAGGGTACCATTTTAACATCTCATGCATATGCTCCTCAAACTGGCAGTGCACCCCTTCCTCATTAGATGGATCGCCGCGGCACTGTTTCAGAGGAAGGTGATACTCAGATATGGAAGGTGGTCTTCCGAGCCAACATCCATTTGTCCAGGGCTGCCACAAGGCTCACCATTGTCACCAGTTCTATCTAACGTGTACACAATAACGATCGTGGAACAACAGCTGGATGGCAGTGGAAGAACTATGACTTTTGCTGATGATATTCTGGTATATCGACAGGGAAGAGACAGACGGGGAATCGCCTCCACAAAGCAAGACGAACTATATCGCATTTCTTCTTGGTATGGGGTTTCAGGTGCCTTAGTTAATCTTAATAAAGCATCAGTTTCATGGTTCTCCCTTAACAATCATATCGTTAATACGACCACACCGGTGGTACGAATGGAAACTGATGAGGTGACCAGGGACAAGTTGATGACATACCTAGGAGATAAGTTTGATCGCAGCCTATGTTTTCGGGACCACGTCGACCATGTGATAACAAAATCCAGCAAAGGATTAGCCGCATTGAAGGTCATGGCAGCTGCCAACATCGAGCAGAGGCTACTTTCTCTTCTGTTCCAGGGATTAGTCCTTGCACCAATCGAGTATGCCCTGGCCATTCTTATTGTCAGTACGACTCAAATTGATAGGCTGGAGGAAATACAAAATGAAGCCATGCGCATTATCTTGGAATGTACACACTCCCTGTGTGTAGCAATGAGGTATATTCTTGACTTTCCAACCATGGATGACAGAATCAAGATCTGGAGAGCACGAGCATACCTGAAGGTTAGTACAGATAAAGAGCATCCATTGCACCACGTGCTCAACATAGGGAAAGGTATCAGGCTAAAAAGAGGCAAATCATGGGTGGGCCGAGCAGAAGATGTCATCAAACAGGTCTGTGGACTTACCAATATCAGCGTTGGTGAGGAGTGGATACCGGTGCCTACGTAATTCAAGGGGACTTTCTCGTGTATTGTCACACTCGGCAGGAAAAGTAGGTTAGAACCCGGTCGTGGTTAATGCTGGGCTCAACGGTCTCATCTGCGATAACACCGATGAGAAAGATGCAGTCATCTATACAGACGGACCTGTAAGACGACACCAAAGAAATGCATGGCCATTTACAGCACGCTCGGCAGGCAGAATAGTCAAGGAATACAGTGGTGCATACGTCATGATCACGAGTAGCATGACAATGGAGGCGATGGCAGTGACCAAGGCATTCAAATGGTTAGAGTCACAAGACTACACCCACGCATGTATACTGAGTGGTTCGATGAGCATGATAAAAAAAAGTGGAGGCGGGCTTTGTACGCATGCAATGGGTAGAGTCGTTGCAGAAATCCAAAATACGTAAGGTCACATTTGTTTATGTCCCTGGACATGCGGGAGTACGGGGAAATGAAATAGCGGACAGGTTGGCTGGCTGCGCTGTCGTTGAGGACGGGCAACCAATGGATCGGGCGGACATCATCAATGCCCTCCGAGATGTGGGAAGAGCACAGGACTTCGACAAACACAGATCCACGTCACTTCTTCGGATGATGGAAATGGGAGTTAAGATGGACACAGCCAGAAATTAGACACTTAGTGGCCGTGTAAGAAGACTTATCAACCAACATAGACTGGAGTCGTCAGTCGCTGGACACTGCGGGACTTGCTGAGGAGGGGATATGAGCACCTATGGACATGTTCGGTGTGCAATGATGATGACCCGCAAATAACTCAATAACTCAATATTCTACTCTTTCCTAACAGATATCTAAAGTTTTTTTGTATGACAATATCGTATTGATGCAACATATCAAAGTTTTAGAAAGGTATCTCCAAATCAATAATTGAAATGTTTAGACACCACAGCACAGAAAGGTATTGTTGATCTGTGACCATGTTCACAAGTGGGGTTAGTGTGACAACACTGGCATGACGTATCAGTCCGTGACACAGAGGCAATATGTTCACAACCTTCACTTCTTTTGAGAGTCACGTGACCTTTGTTCAAACGATGTGCACAAGAAATAGAGATGGTCTAAGAAAGACTTGATCTTATCACGGAGCGAGAACTTCCAATCACTTAAAGTGTATTAACTCGTTAACTCTCAATCAATGATCGAAAGTAATGTGTTGAGTTACAGTTCTCTCCTCTTTAATAACATTCTTGACCTGAAACAACAATCTCTAATTTTGATTATGCTCGTAATGTTTTTAAGTTAGAACAAAATATTCGGAATACTTTGAACTTAATGATATTAATCGGCTTGCAGTTTCATGTCTGACATTTTTGGCCAAACCAGCAGAAGAAATCCGGAGCTCAGTAGGAAGTTATTTTATAAATAATTACGATTTTATGAACAAATCAAGAGAATGAAATACAAGAGGATAGCTAGGAACAAAGATGCAGAAAACTAAACGCCAGCATTAAAAAACCGTATAGTTAATTTCTGTCACTAGGGTCAGAGACGCAGAGTTGGCGTCTACCTGGGAATCATTTCAGGGGAAGAGTTATGTTTACAGCACTCAAGAAAAAAAAAAACACACAATCAACAGCAGAAAAAAAACGAAGAACAGTAGATGGTCCAAAGCAAGATGAACCCTTACTCCTCAGTACAGCGCCTTGCCACTAGAAACCAAAAGCTAGAGCACACGGCCAACTAGATGACTACTTCTTTCTGATGTTGCGATCAACAGGCGCCTATTCCTGGCCAAGGATTACGAATTTAAAAAAGAAAAGCCAAATTCAGTAAGAAAGATATTTTGTGACGAGCAGAAGCAACCATTATGCTCGATGATACAACATGACACTCAATCTTTTGTTGGAATAAACAATGAGAAACATGATACTATAACTGCGACATCAGTTCTTTAGCGAGCTATTTTACCCATCTTTTCTCACATGTTTTTTGTTTAAACAAAGAGCTATTTTACCCATCTTTTCTCACATGTTTTTTGTTTAAACAAGGAACTATTTTACCCATCTTTTCTCACATGTTTTTTGTTTAAACAAAGAGCTATTTTACCCATCTTTTCTCACATGTTTTTTGTTTAAACAAGGAACTATTTTACCCATCTTTTCTCACATGTTCTCGTTTAAACAAAGAGCTATTTTACCCATCTTTTCTCACATGTTTTTTGTTTAAACAAGGAACTATTTTACCCATCTTTTCTCACATGTTCTCGTTTAAATAAAGAGCTATTTTAAACCAAATTTCCCAAACCAGCCACCTATTGGGACATTTTGTTCTCGTCACTCTCATTGCACCCGATGACGATTTAATCAAGCTCATCATCAAAGCCATCTATAGATTTACAAAATGGCTATAAGCTCATATACGTTCTTTTAGTTTTGCCGCAAATTAAATAATTCTGGGTGTTTTCAAGCTTACATGAAAGATATTTCCTACGGGTTTTTTGCTGGTTCGCTTAGTTTCGTTGTATCAGAAGCAATCTGCCAAGAGATGCAGGACAACAGGGGATATATCCATGGAGCCTGTTTGTAAGAGAGCTTGGCCCGAATTAAATTTAGTTCATATTGTTTACATTTTCAAAGACTTAGGTTAGGGTTTTTAAAGGATTATTGTTCGGAGGGGAATTTAGACGGAGAGACAGAGAGTGAAAAAAAAGAAACAGAGAGAGAGAGAAAGAGAGAGAAGGAAGTCATCTCCATAATCCATAACCAACATCATAAAAAAACTTTATCTATCTATCTATTGTCCATTCGAGCCGAAGACGGCACATAGGGCAGAACCACAATCTCAAAACAGAAACCTTGCGTGCCAAAGTGGCACATATTGCAGAGATCACTGCTCTAAAATATATGGCTTTGTTTCCATAACAACACTTTTTACAATGAATAACTAAATAACTCAAGCCATCGATCAACCTCCTTAGTCGCCTCTTACGACATGCTTGGAAGGTCACAGTGCACTATTCTCTACTTCCCTCATAATGAAGCCCCGGTAACACACAGGACATTTTAACATATGCTGTTTAAAAAAACTACAAGTCAAATAGTTTTTGATATTGATTGCTGACTACGGTCCTGACAAAGAACTATTAGACACAAGAGGTTCTTGCTATTTATAGCTCACTACGGTCTTGGTAAAGAACTAAAAGAGTCAAGGAGTTTTTGCTATTGATGGCTCGAAATGGGTTGTCATTCAGACAAAAGGACGCGCACAAAAAGTAATAGCTCCTGAAAGAGGCTTTGGTAGGTCCTGAAAGAGGCTTAGGTTTTAGATGATGTCATTGAAATATAGCATGCTCGTATACAATACAGCATTAAGTTATTTCTCTTTTGATTTATGTCGTCTTTTCGCAGTTGATGTTGCGTATTTTGTTGGCATAGCACCAAGATCAATTAGTGCAGGCAAGCTGAGTTGAGCTGAGCGCCACCTGAACAGCGCCACGCGTTAGCTCTCAAGCCCAGTTGATATGGGGGCGTGGCAACGACTTTCTTGATTTCTTTATTCTTGTCGTTACAACTTTTTTTTTTTTTTTTTTGGTCGTAGAGGTTAGTCAACAACAGAACTGATACGATACACTGTAGATAGAAGATTGTGGAGGGACATGATCGCCTACGCCAACCGGCAGGGTACATGATGATGATGATGAGAGGTCAGGCAATCCTGGGATTTCGATATCATAGATAGCATCAGGCGAGGCCTTTGTTTAGAGGTTAGGCAATTCTGGGATTTCGATATCATAGATAGCATCAGGCGAGGCCTTTTTTTTAGAGGTTAGGCAATCCTGGGATTTCGATATCATAGATAGCATCACGCGAGGCCTTTTTTTTAGAGGTTAGGCAATCCTGGGATTTCGATATCATAGATAGCATCAGGCGAGGCCTTTTTTTTAGAGGTTAGGCAATCCTGGGATTTCGATATCATAGATAGCATCACGCGAGGCCTTTGTTTAGAGGTTAGGCAATTCTGGGTTTTCGATATCATAGATAGCATCACGCGAGGCCTTTGTTTAGAGGCTAGGCAATCCTGGGATTTCTATATCTTAGATAGCTTCACGCGAGGCCTTTGTTTAGAGTTTTGGCAATCCTGGGATTTCAATATCTTAGATAGCTTCACGCGAGGCCTTTGTTTAGAGGTTTGGCAATCCTGGGATTTCTATATCTTAGATAGCTTCACGCGAGGCATTTGTTTAGAGGTTTGGCAATCCTTGGATTTCTATATCTTAGATAGCATCAAAGAGGCCTTTGTTTAGAGGTTTGGCAATCCTGGGATTTCTATATCTTAGATAGCTTCACGCGAGGCATTTGTTTAGAGGTTTGGCAATCCTTGGATTTCTATATCTTAGATAGCTTCACGCGAGGCCATTGTTTTGAGGTTTGGCAATCCTGGGATTTCGATATCATAGATAGCATCACGCGAGGCCTTTGTTTAAAGGTTAGAGAATCCTTTGGTTTTTATAACTTCATCATCATCATCATCATCATCATCATCATCATCATCATCATCATCATCATCAAGTACAGTAACATACCTGCTGGTGTAGGTGATCATGTCTCTCCACAATTTTTGATCTCGACAGTTATTTATCATTTCTGTTTTTGACCTTCGGCCAAGCCATTCTCTTAATCTTAGCTGTCTAGTATCTTTTCTCTTTGCTTCCCTTTATCTCGTCGTCCCACAATTTTCCCAGTTGTTACAATATATTCCAGATGTTCTCTTCTCATTACATGGCCAACAAATGATGATTGTTTCTTCCTAATATTGGAAATTAGCTCTATTTTTATTTTGGCCTCTTTCAGAACGTTTTCATTACTCTTCTTAGCTGTTCATGGTATTCTCAACATTCTTCTGTAAAACCACATTTCTACAGACTCCAGTGATTTTTTTTGTCTGTTGTCCTATTGTCCATTATTCACATCCATATGTTAAAACTGGCTCTACATATCATTTAAGAACTCTTTTTCTTGTTTCTATTGTCAAAAATGGATTGCACGGTATCTTCCCCATTTTTTTGAAAGTTGCTTTAGCTTGGGCCATTCTGCAAATATTGATATCAGCAGATAAACTATAATGGGGTCTATGTCGACTGTACATTACTAGGACAACAGACCCATAGATATAGCTTGTCACGTAGAAGATCGACTAAATGCGACATACTTTGAATGTACACCGAGGAGAATCTTGTTATTTACAATTGATTAAAATGTATCTCTTCAGCTTATAATGACAATATTGAGGTTCAATATATGAGTGAATATAACTTTTTCCTAGTTATCAACTGTCTGCTCAGGTGTTCCTTGCCATTGAGGTAGATATTCACCGACTTCTGATGCACTCCTATTTTGTGGAAGACAAACGATGGAGCATGTTTTTTTCTCGTGAAAGACAGCGCTAGGCCAGGGACGGTATACGAAAAGACACAACAAAGTTCTGCATGGACTGGCTGCCATCATGGACGTGGCTTGAATGCAGGCCAACACTAAAGTTCGACCAGCCATAACGAACACCTACTTCTTGAGAGTTGGACAGGTCGAACACCCTAAGCAAAACAACTGGAACGACTCAACGATCCTGGACATAGCGAATGACTGGGAGATTGCAGCTGACTGCTAGAACTATTGAAGTACTCAGAGCAAAAAAAAAAAAAGTAAAGCGCCCCGTCACACCAAGTGGGAATACGGTGTTAGTGATCATAAATTTTACAGACCTTCAGCACATGATTTTCGGGGTAATGTGGTCGGTATTACGCCCGTGACGCTTTACTTTCCCAGAAAAAAAAAATCCGGTACCCATTATAGGCTGGATGAACCCGGAAACCGTCCATTGGAATCGAACCCTACCCCTTGGACTTTGTAGTCTAACTCACTAACCACTGAGCTATCGTGGCTCCCAAATACTCAGATTGCATCAAAATATCTAAAATGCGTCCGGACATTGCACTTTACACATCAGATATGTCCCACACCATGTTAATAGAGCTCATAGTGTCATTCGAATTCAGGATAGAGGAATAACATATATTTAAACGAGCCAAGTACACGGATCTCGCTACCGAGCTGAGAAAGAAGTGATTTTAGGTTAGAGTGTTCTCGGTATACGTTAGTGCCACATGATTTGCGACCTCATCACTCTGCGCCCTTTCAAATCAAGAATAATGAGGCTATTGTCGTGTCAGCTGAAAGAGTATCATCCTGGCTCTGGCGACATCGAGACATATCAACAACCCTAGAATAATTTGATGATCAGACGATTAGGTGACTTATTTCCATATCAACCACTCATGACTCCCACAACAGTAAACAACACAACAACAGTTTAATCCTTAAATAAACGAGGCGCGGACGATAAGAAATTACATTATCGACAGTGAATGAGCAACACCCGATGTTTGCAATACCGACAGTTTAAAGGATTGAAGTTCCCAGCCCGACCTATAACCTATAATCATTTACCGATCCACTTCATTGTGCCGTTACGCCACGACAAAAAGCAGTGTGTACGTGAGTTTATATAAAAGGACGTTTCAAATGCAGGCCATTTTAGTGTGCTGCCACCACGAAGAGGAACGACATCAATGTGCTGGGTTAAAACTAAGACTAGTAAGTAAGTATACGACTGGATATAGACTGCAGGTTCGACCAGATGTGTTGCTTAGAATAAGTGTAGTTATTTTTTGCTGAATATATTGTACGCATTAGATGCAGAAGGAGGTCGACGCTTGGGAGTCATGACCCAGGCGGGTCCACCGATTACAGTATCAAGGAGCTAAGGGGCCGAAACACTTGCTCGACGGGGCCACTTCTGTAGATCAGATTGCCTCCTGCTGCTAATCTCTGTATACAGTTTCGTATTATTGTTTCGTGGTTTTTGGACATAGTTTGTCTTTCAATTTTACCGGGATAGCGGCCATTTTTTTATTTTAGCCTACTTCTTTTTCATTTCCAACTGTCAAGGGTTAATTAACGTGCACAAAATGCTGACGGGACTTCCTGCCCCCCCCCCCCCCAACCGTTATCGGAGAGGGTTAGACATCGCATTTCACTACATAGAGACCACGAAGATACCAGCTAGTTCTAGTTCTTAACACTCATCAATTTTCTTAAAAGAAAATGAAACGTAAAAAAAAAGTCACAAATCTCCTTTTCAGTGGCTTGCCTAGCAGCCCTTGGGATAATCTCTATCTAAGCTTGTTTGTCCCACGACTGAAACCAATTCCAGGAATCGTTCTTTCTGTTTCCGACTGTCTGTCAGTAGACGGTGGTAAACCAATGGTGTAGGAAGATGGAAAGAAGAACATAAAATACGACGAATTAAAATAAAAAGCTCTGCACATATATTTTTGTGAAACAGAATCTAGCACGGGTCTAAGGGGAGTAATCACGGACTGATAAAGAACATTACTAGTCGCCCTTGTTGAATGTCCTTGTAAGAGTAAAAACTGGACATGAGAAGGATCGTTATAAAAATGTAACGTATCGGGTAGATCTCATTATGAATGGGTTGTCGTGATATTAGCACACTGCATGGTAAGACACCACACCCTTTCAATATTTTACTGCTTGCAGGACAGAACTTTCAGAACGAATCAAGAAGACGAAACTTATAGCTAACGAATATATCACTAACGAACATATAAGTAACGAGCTAACGAATATTTCTTATGAAACGTTTTTTTTTTAGTTGCACGACCATTTTAAGATTGTATTCTAGTTTTAGTTTGCCTTTGAGATTTTATTTATTGAATCCCAAGATCATCATAATTATCATCATCATCATCATCATCATCATCATCATCATCATCATCATCATCATCATCATCATCGAGTGCCGTCTCCACATCGAAAGTTGACTACCATGGAGCGCATTCCACTGTCTCCTGCTTTGATGGTACTCGTTGTCATAGACTGACTTGTCCATCTTTTGATGTTACTCGTCCATGTTAGTCTTGGTCTGCCTCTGCCTCTGCCTCTTGTACCTTGTATTTTCCCTTCCAATATTACTTTTAGTAGGCTGTAGTGTCTTTTAATGTACCCCAAAAATTTCATTTGTCTTGTCTTAATAGTATTTAGTAGTTCTCTTTTTATTTTCAGTTGTTTTAAAACTTCATCGTTTGTTTCTTAATGTAATAATGCTGTAACTAAACTAAATTAAATTCATCTTTAACCTTAGGATGGACATGGCGTCTAAGGAATCGTGACAATCCCGTATGTACTCGACCGCCCGTTCTGTATTGATTGCAAGTGTTCCAGATTCAACAAAATTCAACCCATTTTATCTAAACACATCTAATCTCATATTAACGCAGTTCATAGCTGAACTGAACTCAACTAATCTTAATTCAGCTAAACTAAGCGGACATAACATCTTCTAAACTATTAACTTTCAAGTCAAACAATTGAGCCTGATTTTAATTCAACTCTTGTTGACTCAAAACTAAACGAATCAAAGCTCATTATCATCATCATGTGCCATACCGGTTGGCATAGGCAATCATGTCCTTCCACAATTTTCTATACACAGTGCATCGTATCAATTCTGTTGTTGATTGTTTTCTGTGTCATGACACCAAGCTATCTAGTCTCTCCTCTCTTTGTCGTCCGAGATATTTCTTTTCCTGTATTATGCCAGTTGTAACCAAATATTCCAACTTTGCTTTTCTTATGATGCGCGCGAAAAATGCTGATTGTTTATTTACTGATTGCTTATTTACTGATTGCTTATTTACTGATTGCTTATTTACTGATTGCTTATTTTTAAGGGGTTTTCTTTTTGTGTTGGCCTCTTTGAGAATGTCCTCGTCGATCTTTTTAGTTGTCCATGGAACTCTCAACATTCTTTTGAAAAATTCAATCACTGTATCCTCTTCACAGCTTTTCATTTTTTGTCTAATGTCCATGATTTGCTTCCATAGTTAAGATTGTGTTGTATATAGCACTGCTTAACTCTCGTCCTTACTTCTATTGACATATACTTGTTGTACAAGATGTTCTTCATTTTCTGCAATGCAACTTTGGACTGTACTATTCTGCTTTTAAAAAAAAATTCTTTGGTGCATGTGCCGTCTGTTATTGCGCCCAAGTATCTGACAGAGCTCATATCTACTATATTAATCGCATGTAAACTCATCTTCAAATTAGCTAAACTCATCTCAGCTAAACAAAACTCAATGCTCAATTCATTTGAACTAAATTTAGCTCAACTCAACTGTGCTCTCTTCATTCAAACGTCATGGCCAGACTTTTTGTTTGTTTGTTGCCAGGGTTGGAGTTATTGAAGAGCTGATGTTGTATTTTGAAAATGAAATGAAAAATGAAAATTGAAGCCTTTGAAATGTGGATCTATAGAAGAATAGGTAGAATTGGATGGAAGAAAAGAAAACAAAAGATGAAGTTTTTAAACAACTAAAAATGAAAAGAGAACAACTAAACACAATTAGAACTGAAAATGCCCCCAAATGAAATTTTTGGGGCATGTTAAAAGGCACAACAGCCTAATAAAAATAATATTGGAAGGGAAAATACAAGGTAAAAGAGGCAGACCAAGACTAACATGGACGAGTAACATCAAAAGATGGACAAGTCAGCCTATGACAATCTGCACCATCAAAGCAAGAGACAGAGTGGAATGGCGCTCCATGGTAGCCAACCTTCGATCCGGAGACGACACTCAATGATGATGAATTATGATGTTGTATTGAGATCCCTTCAAATTATTTTATCTTTCATGTTGTAGCTGGTTTTATTAAAATACGACTATAGACAACGCATTCAGGTACTTTTAAAGTAAGAACACTTTTATTTTGTGACACTGCTATCATTATTTAGAGGACATTTTCATCATCATCAAGTACCGGGCCTGCTGGCATAGTGATCATGTCTCTCTACAACTTTCGATCTCGACAGTCATTTATCATTTCTGTTGTAGACCTTCTGCCAAGCCATTTTCTTAAGCTGTTTGGTATTTTTTCTCGTTGCTTTTATATATTTCTTCGTCCCTCAATTTTTCCAGTTGTTACAATATATTGCAGTTGTTTTCTTCTCATTACATGGCTGCCAAAATATGATGATTGTTTGTTCCTAATATTGGAAGAAACTAAATATTTAGAGGTCACTCTATATATAATCATATGCACTAAATCATCTTTTTTTTTTAAACGTGCGAGTACTTTTGTGTTGTGTCAGTGCAGAAATTATTTTATTTGACTCATAATGTGCTCTGATACTGTTTTTGTGTGGTAGTTTAAGTACTTTTGTGTTGTATCACTTCTTAAATTATTTTATTTGACTCGTCATAATGTGCCCTGATACTGTTTTTGTGTGGTAGTTTGAGTACTTTTGTGTTGTGTCGCTTCTTAAATTATTTTATTTGACTCACCATAATGTGCTCTGATACTGTTTTTGTGTGGTAGTTTGAGTACTTTTGTGTTGTGTCACTGCTTAAATTATTTTATTTGACTTACCAATGCACATACTTTTTTCAGAGTAAGAACTGTCGACTTTTGTCACTGCTGGAGAAGATTATTCTTTACTTCGCTAACAGTTCGTCAGATAACAATCCGCCTTTAAACATTTTTTATTTTTCCTTGCTCAAAACAAAGATTATGTCTTGTTGTCGCTCAGATTCTTCTTGAAAGCTCGACTTATCCGGAAGCCACCTAAGCTTATTCAGAAATCAGAAGAATCTGTTATGCGTATGGAAACAAATGTGGGATGGGGAGATAAGATTATAAATGACGTAGACATTTTTTTTTTTTAAATCTGAGAATGTAAATAAGATACAAATAAATAAAGAGCTTAGGATTGCGTCCTAAAACAAAATTGGTGAATTAAAAAATCAGTTCGCTGGCATGGTCCCTGAAGGAAAATAGTGCTCATGTCTAGGGCTGGAGATAGTATTATTTTTAATGAAAGGCTGTCTGACTTAGACATTTATTTTTTTAGTGCCTTTGCCTTTATTTATTATTTTATCTTTTTTTTTTAATTTATTTTTTATTATTTATTTCTTTTTTTTTTTGCGTTCGCCAGCTTTCACCTCTGGCGAAGACCCTCAAGATTTGGAACTGAATTTTGCGCGTTAATCAGTTTTTCCACGGCAGCCGTGTGCACAGGGGTCCCTTGCCGCACAGGCAGATAATACCGTCGTCTTCGGAGGTACTCATATTTTCTATTCCCCGTCGATGAGTAACTGACGTTTCAAATAAAAATCCCATCTGGTGCGGCCGGGATTTGAACTTACTATCTCTCTGTCTTGAGACCGGCGTCTTGCCTGGGGACCAATCAATCCCTGACCCTTGCCTTTTGACTAATGTCTGTATTATGACACGCTGTTGTTGACATATATATATGGATCTTGTATTAAATTAAGTCTGAAGCAAGAAAGACCTGCCATATTCTTGTATGTCTGTGATGTATGTTTGTGATGTATGTTTGTAATGTATGTTTGTGATGTATGTTTGTAATGTATGTTTGTGATGTATGTTTGTAATGTATGTTTGTGATGCATGTTTGTGAAGTATGTTTGTAATGTATGCTTGTAATGAATGTTTGTAATGTATGTTTGTGATGTATGTTTGTGATGTATGTTTGTGATGTATGTTTGTGATGTATGTTTGTGATGTATGTTTGTGATGTATGTTTGGCGCAATATTTGCGAGATAGTGCAGTTGCTGATGTTCTTCTCTGCACTTATTTCCAACAACCAAGTGTTTGTTTGTTAGGCAGAGCTTCACTCATTCTCTTGACTTGCGGCAACAAGTTTTAGTCCATGGGATCGTAACATCTAATTTGGTTTTGCCGAACTTGTCTCAATCATTAGATATGCAATACACAGTTTTAGACAAAGGGATCGTAACATCTAATTTGGTTACGTCGAACTTGTCTCAATCATTAGATATGCAATACACAGTTTTAGTCAAAGGGATCGTAACTTCTAATTTGGTTACGTCGAACTTCTCTCAATCATTAGACATGCAATACACAGTTTTAGACAAAGGGATCGTAACATCTAATATGGTTGCGCCGAACCTCTCTCAATCTCTAGTCAAGCAACAAACAATTATAGACGAAGGGATAGTAGCATCTAATTTGAATGTGTCAAACCTCTCTCAAAATCTAGGCAAGCGACACAAGTTTTTTCGAAGTATGTAATGCATAATACCAATTTGAAAGGTTGAATATTTTTTGCTATTTTATACAGGACCACCACATTGACCGTGACACTCCGCCCTATTATACGACCACCAGGAGGATCTCAACGCAATGCCAACAACTTCGTTGCATTGACGAGAGTCCATGAGAATTGAATTCAATATGTTTATAATTTATTTTATTCTAACTTTGATGACAAGACTGTTATTTCAGCTCAGGCAGATATCAGATTTCATCTGTCAATAGTTTTCTCCCCTGGTTAATTGAAAAACTAAAAACACGCTATATTCAAATGAAATGGACGATCATGACCTACAATTCTCTACCTAGGAGCCAGTAGTGGGGCGTGATAAACACTCCAAGGTATGGTGACAGCTTTACAAGGAAGGAACGCAACACAATACTGACATTTCGGCCTGTGGCCTTCTTCAGAATACAAGGACAACGACAACAAACGGCGAAGCACAATTATCAATAACTACATGTTGGATGATCAAGTGGAGGGCGAGGTGGACAGAAAAGAGAAAAGTAAGATGTTGAAATAAGAAAGGAGGCTACATGAGGAGAGGTAGGATGAGTGTCGAGATACATAAAATAGAAAGATTAGAAAATGAGGGAGAGACTAAAGAGTAGAACGTAAATAGTACAAAGTGAATAATGTATTATAAAAAGTATATGAAAATGGCTTAGCTCAAACGACTAGTCTGTCCTCCGTGATGGAATTCATAATTTTGTGTTGTGTTCCTTCCTTGTAAAGCTGTCACCATACCTTGGAGTGTTTATCACACCCCACTACTGACTCCTTGCTACCAGCGTTACCGCAGCATTGCAATTATTTGCATGTTCCCAATTCTCGATCTACAGTACATTGTATCATGACTATTTTCCTTGCCATGACACCAAGCTATCCAGTATTTTCTCTCTTTGTCGTCCATGACCTCTCTGTCCCTGTATTTTGGTAGTTGTAACCAAGTATTCCAACTTTGTCTCTTCTCATGATAAGCCCGAACAATGTCGATTATTTCTTTCTACTGTTTTTTTACGAGCTCCCTTTATGTATTGGCCTCTTTGAGAATGTCCTCGTTGGTTTTTTTTTTATCTGTCCAGGGAACTTTTAAAATTCTTCTGAGAAATCTCATCTCTGTGACGTCTAATCGTCTTTTCATTTGTTTGAATACTGTCCTTGATTCGCTTCCATAGGTCAGAATTTGTATCATCTATGCAGTATCAATGAACTCCATCTCTGTCTTCCATTAACATACAAGACGTTTTTTTTTCATTTTTTTGAAATGCTATTTTGACCTAAGCTAAGTTATACTTATATATATATATATATATAAATATAAAGAAAGAGAGAGACAGAGAGAGAGAGAGAGAGAGAGAGAGAGAGAGTAAGAAAATTGCCCCGTCACGCCAAATGACGTATAGGGAATATGGTGTTAGTAATCATACGTTTTATAGACTTTCGGCACAAGATTCTTAGGGTAATGTGGTCGGTATTACGCCCGTGTCCCTTTACTTTCCCAGAAAAAATCCGGTACCCATTTAAGGCTGGGTGAACCCGGAAGCCGTCAATCAGGATCGAACCCGGTCTCTTGTCCTTTGTAATCCAGTTCCCTAACCACTGAGCTATCGCGGCTCCCGTTTCTCTCTATACTCAGTCATTTTTTGGGACTCTGCAAAGTTAAGGCTTGTACATTCTTTGAAGTTGTCTTCCTATCTCTTTCTTTGCCGACTTTTCCTTCTCGCTTCTTTCACAATTCTTTGCAGAATGGTCTTTGCTAGGCCAGACTATCGTGAAACGTGACCGAACTATTTCAGTTCGCGTTTCTTCACGATTATCACTAGACTATCATGTATTCTGATTGCTTCTTGTATCCTTCTGCACAGAAAAGGTGTCTTAAATCATCATTATCATCAAATACATGGCCTGATGGCGTACGTGGTCATGTCTCTCCACAGCTTTCAATCATGACAGTTATTTATCATTTCTGTTGTTGACCTTCTGCCAAGCCATTCTCTTAAGCTGTCAGGTATCTTTTCTCTTTGCTTCCCTCTATCTCTTCGTCCCTCAATTTTCCCAGTTGTTACAATATATTACAGCTGCTCTCTTCTCAATACATGGCTAAAAAATGATGATTGTTTCTTCCTAATATTGGAAATTAGCTCTCTTTTTTTGCTTTGACCTCTTTCAGAACATTTTCATTACTTTTCTTAGCTGTCCATGGTATTCTCTCAACATTCTTCTGTAAAACCACATTTCTACAGACCCCCGTGTCTTAAATGCCTGTCCCTTAAAACCACTCTCGGTAATCATTCCCCTCGTTATAATTATTACTGTGCCTGTACATCTGTGAACAAATCTGAACTAAACACAGACATTGTCCCATTTAAAACGGCTTAAGAACCAACGATGTAACAGCCGTCTGGTGCCTCCACTGTGTGCAGGGGTTATAGAAGATGTGGTGGAAGCTTTTATTAGAAGCCATTACAGACATTCTTTCTATTATTTTTATTTAATCAAACAGTGGATTATTTGATTTTGTGGGAGGCTTTCATTTTTCCAAGCGTGTGTGTGTGTATGTGTGTGTGTGTAAGAATGTGCTGGTTTTTAAAGAAAATAAACATAAAATGGTATTGAGCAGCTACACTAGCAGAAAGACAAGACAAACTACAGCGTTTCGGAAAAAAAGCTTTCATCGGATACATCAAACAAAATATGCATATTAAATACAAAATTCCCAGTAAATTTCTATTTATATAGTTTGTTTGATATACCTGATGAAGGCTTTTTGCCGAAACGTTGTAGTTTGTCTTAACGTTCTATACGTCTATCTGATGTATACTATTTTAAGTTTATTTTTTTTTTAATGCAACTATGAATGCGTATAGTTTGTAATATTTGTTATCTTTGATATCTAGGAGCCGCGATAGCTCAGTGGTTAATGAACTGGACTACAAAGGACAAGAAGCAGGGTTCGATCCCAACCGACAGCTTCCGTGTTCACACAGCCTTTAATGGGTACCGGAATTTTTTTCTGGGAAAGTAAAGCAGCACGGGCGTAATATCGACCATATTACCCCAAAATTCATGTGCCGACGGTCTGTAAAATGTATGGTCACTAAAACCATATTCACTATACGCCACTTGGCGTGACGGGGATACTTTACTTTGTTTGTTTTCTTTGATATCTTTGCTTAGCTAATTTAAAGAATTATGTTTAAAAAAAAAATTACTACGCTAATAATAACTCTTGAAATTCTCAACAACGCCTTTTTCCTTTGAAGGCATTCATCATCATCAAGTACCGGACCTGCTTGCGTAGGTGATCATGTCGCTCCACAATTTTCGATCTCGACAGTTATTTATCATTTCTGTCATGCCAGCAGGTATTTTTATCTCTTTGCTATCCTCTATCTCTTCGTCCCTCAATTTTCCCAGTTGTTACTGTCTATATATATATATACTCGTATATATATATATATATATATATATATATATATATATATATATATATATATATATATATATATATAAAAGTCAAAGTAATTATGTTCTATCTGTATACTATTATTTTCATGTCGTACGGCTCTCTGTGTTTATTTTGATTAATGCCATGATACATTTTTATTTGAAATTTACAAACAGTTTATACAAACTTTAGTGAGACGAAATGTGTTAGACGAATGACATGAAACAGTCAGAGAGATAAGATCAGAAATGAAGAACTGAGAAAAAAGCTAGGCATAGCCCTCGCGATAGAATATATAAGGAAACAACAGATAAAATGGTTTGGCCACGTGACAAGGCAGAAAGATCAAAATACAACACAACGAGCCTTCAGCAAACGTTGTGAGAACACCAGACCCAAGGGTCGACCACGAAAAAGATGGATCGATGGAATATTAGAAGCACTAGGAAACATAACAGCAGCAGAGGCGAACAGAAGAGCAAAAGACCGCAAATTGTATCTCCCCTCGACGCTGAAAGGCAGATGAGGAAGGAAAGTAGAAGAAGAACAAGAAGAAAAAACAGTTTATACAAACATTTGAACATGGTTACTACGCAGTTGCTAATTTCACTGCTTATATATATATAATATTATATAAAGAATTTTGTTAACCTCAGACGGAAGATGTACAAAAGAGGTGAGATGTAGAATGGCTCAGGCAAAAGCAGTTTTCCAGAGGATGAGGAAGATACTATGTAATCCATTTTTGACAATAGAAACAAGAAAAAGAGTTCTGAAATGTTACGTAGAGCCAGTCTTAACATATGGATGTGAATCATAACAGACAAGAAAATCACTGGAGTCTGTAGAAATGTGGTTTTACAGAAGAATGTTGAGAATACCATCGACAGCTGAGAAGAGTAATGAAAATGTTCTGAAAGAGGTCAAAGCAAAAAGAGAGTTAATTTCCAATATTAGGAAGAAACAATCATCATTTGTTGGCCATGTAATGAGAAGAGTACAACTGGAATATATTGTAACAACTAGAAAAATTGAGGGACGAAGAGATAGAGGGAAGCAAAGACAGAAAATACCAGACAGCTTAAGAGAATGGCTTGGCAGAAGGTCAACAACAGAATTGATAGAGAACTGTCGAGATCGGAAGTTCTGGAGAGACATGATCACCTACGCCAGTAGGCCCGGTACTTGATGATGATGATGATGGTGTCAATAATAAATGTTGTATTATGGTGCTAATGCCAGTAATAAATATTGTATTATGGTGCTAATGCCAGTAATAAATGTTGTATTATGGTGCTAATGCCAGTAATAAATGTTGTATTATGGTGCTATTGCCAGTAATAAATGTTGTATTATGGTGCTAATGCCAGTAATAAATGTTGTATTATGGTGCTAATGCCAGTAATAAATGTTGTATTATGGTGCTAATGCCAGTAATAAATGTTGTATTATGGTGCTAATGTCAGTAATAAATGTTGTATTATGGTGCTAATGCCAGTAATAAATGTTGTATTATGGGGCTAATGCCAGTAATAAATGTTGTATTATGGTGCTAATGTCAGTAATAAATGTTGTATTATGGTGCTAATGCCAGTAATAAATGTTGTATTATGGTGCTAATGCCAGTAATAAATGTTGTATTATGGTGCTAATGCCAGTAATAAATGTTGTATTATGGTGCTAATGCCAGTAATAAATGTTGTATTATGGTGCTAATGCCAGTAATAAATGTTGTATTATGGTGCTAATGCCAGTAATAAATGTTGTATTATTGAGAGAGAAAGCTATGGCAACGAAATGGTTATTGTGCTTGTTCTTTGTTCCTGTTGGTTTGTGTTCAAATCGCTAATTCTGGCAACTTTTTAGGCCTGACCCACCTCTGAAAATAGAGATTTTGTTTGAGAAAATAGGGCGGCCTGGCGTGATACTGACCACGTCGACTATAAGTGTTTGTCAGAAAAATAAAAAGCGTACAAATATCACTTAAATAATATACAGCAAGGCGCAAAGAGCACTTACTTGAGAGAGAGAGAGAGAGAGAGAGAGAGAGAGAGAGAGTGATAGAGATAGCGGAAGAGAGTGAGAGAAAGATTGAAAGTGAAAGAGTGATAGAGAGTGAGAGAGAAAAAGTGAGAGAGAAAGAGAGTGAGAGAGAAAAAAAATGAAATTTTAATAGAGTAATAAATTTTAAGGGGGCGAAAAAGTGTGAGAGATAGAGTAAGAGAGAAAGTATGAGGGAATGAAAGGAAGATAGAGAGTGAAAGAGAGTGTGTATGAGATAGAGTGTGTGAGAGTGAGTCAGAGAGAGAGAGAGTCATAGAGTGTGAAAGAGTGTGTGAGGTGAGAGAGTGTGTGTAGAGAATGAGAGAGAGTATGAACAGAGAGAGTGAGAGAAAGCAGAGAGAGAGAGAGAGAGAGAGAGAGAGAGAGAGAGAGAGAGAGACAGAAACAGGAAGAAAGATGTTAGTTGTATAATTATGGTGCCAACTTTCAGGTGTAGTTAAATGTCTCTTCTAGCAGTCTTTTTGTCTCATTTGTTGTTCTCATCCATTCACATACGCTTTACTTTTCATGTTTATGTATGAACATGGAACGCAGCTTTGTTCTCTCCCTATATGGACCCGGCTAATAAATTGAGTAGGTAACTGACTAATGGGATTCATCAACATCACGTGTCATGCCGGTCGGCGTAGGCAATCGTCTTTCTCCACACCACTCGGTCCTTCATGCATGTCACAGTTTCAGTCCATGATCATGTTTTATGCCATTTGGATAAGCTGTTCAACATTGTTTCTCTTGCTTTTTCTTCTATTCTTCTTTACATTCATTCTGCCCGTTGTTGTAGTATTCTCAATGCCTTCTCTTCATTTGACATGTCCCAATAAATGTAAATTGAAATGTAGATCTTTATGATTTTGATGATATTTATGATTTCTCAAGTTCTTTTTTTTTTCAAACATTCTTCATTAGTAATTGTTTTTATACACGGAATTCGTAGAATTTTTCTGATAATCCACATCTCAGATGCCATTAATGGAGTTGGGGAACAGTAATGACAGAGTGGAAAAGCACTGGCCCCCTCACATCCAAATACCAACTATGGTTATGGTGGAGTTATACATCTTACAGCCTAAGACATGAATACATCACGGGACATTACTTTATTAAGTTTTACATTTCTAGTTTCAATTCACTCACATTTTCGTGTAGTGATTCCTTTCGCTATTAGTTTAAAAAAAAAACACATACTTTTGTTTTGTTTGCTATTCATTTGATTAAAATGTCTGTTTTGGTTTCATGTTTCATGAAACTAAAAGTAGTCTAATTTTCGTGTTTTAGATTTGTATTTGTTATCCTTTTTCATGTCTTTTCATTTCAATTTTTATGTTTCCCTTCTTGGTAATATTTTATTTTCTGTTAATTTCTATTTCGCTGCTCTGTGCTGTCACTGCATCTTCTTTGGAGAACGACAAAAAAAATCTGCCATCTTTATTTCTTCTTGTTAACATTGTCATTCTTTATTATCTCTCTTTTCAATTATTCCTCCCTGATTTGTCACTTCCTTTTATCTCATTCTGTTGTTTTTCTTTCTATTTGTCGCGTCTCTACTCATTAGTGATGTCAGTTACTCCCGCGCATGTACATTTCCCAAACAGCGCGTGCCAGCCAACAATCGAGGATATATCGAGTGGTTGAACTACAAGCTATGTTTGTGTGTGTGTGCTCTTATTCAACGATTTTTTATGACTTGTGAATTCTTTTGATTTTTCACTTTGTCTAAATTTAAACAAAAGAAAGAAAAGGTAATTAGCAAAACATGAACAGTGATCATAAAAGGTGTAGAGGGGCACAATGAACTATAAGACGACAATGCAAGGAAAAATAACTAGATACATTAAGATTTTGATAGAAGAAAAAAAATGCAAGAATGCATGACATTATTATATAAGGAAAAGAAGTTACCAAACATTCATCATCATGTTCCATACCGGTTGGCGTAGGTGATCATGTCACTTCACAATCTTCTATCTACCGTGCATCGTATCAGTTCTGTTGTTGACTGTTTTCCATGCCATGACATCAAGCTATCCAGTATTTTCTATCTGTGTCGCCCGCAATCTCTTTCCTTTTATTTTGCCAGTTGTAACCAAGTATTCCAACTTTCCTCTTCTCATGATGTTCCCGAAAAATGTTGATTGTTTCTTTTTGATGTTTTTTAGAAGCTGCCTTTATCAAACATTAGCATAATGAATTTATGATAGAAGAAACAAGAACAAGTAATAAACAAGGGAAATATGATAGAACTACAAGATGATGGAAAAAAACTACCCGCAGATAAAAAGGAAAGAATTAAAATAAACACTGAAATTATTATAAAAAAAAAACATACCATACAGGAAACTATTACAGAAGGAAAAACTACAAGAAACCATAAGATATTTACAGAAGCAAAAACTAAAAAACCACAAAACTACAGTAAAGTCTCGATTATCCGGAATGCTCGGGGAAGAACCCATTCTGGATAATTGAATTTTTCTGGATAATCGAGAGTAAGAAAACCAAACTCAAAATTTATGAAAAAACATGATTGAAAAATTGCAATGCTCAGAAATATTTAAATTCGTGTGACACTCACTAGCTTTCTCTATCAACATGGGTCCTGATATTGGCATTCCTTTTCTTCTTCTTTCTAAAAACCACACATAAAGGACGTCGTCGAGTTTTTCAAATTTTGGCCGTTTCATACTTCGTCTCTGGTGTATATTGTTGCTGCTTTCAGACTCCGACGCAAACTTAAACAACTCATCTTTTTGATTTCGTATGTCATATAATGTTGAAGAGGCTATGCCAAATTCAGTCATCAAAACGTTGCGATTAACGCCTTTTTCAAGTCTACTAGCGATTTCAATCTTCTGGTTCAGTGTCAATACAGTTCGCTTGCGTTTACCTTTGCGGGAAATTGAGGTGTGGTTTGCACTCGCAGAGGCCATTATTTAACACAAAAATGTATTCCGTTAAAAAGTATGCACACATGCGTTTATAGCATATCATGTATAATTTATACTGATGGAACGAATTTCAGCTTGCACAAATGTCTGAGACAAACTAACGTCAAACTCTGTATCTTACTCTTTTTGAATTTCCAGTCGGTAATTTTTGAACCCCTCCCCCTTTCTTCTCACCATCTCTATGTCACTGCACGCCGGCTGCTCAACCTTTGATTTATAATCATCAAAGTTATGGGCTCTTCAATTTTCACAAACAATACGTCTGCTTCTAATGTTCGGTCAGACTGTCAAACGCCATATTTTTGACAAATTCATGACCAACTTTAGACCTAAAGCAGGCTATGAGAAAATTAAGCAAATTTGTAAAATCATGTAGATAAGTGTTTTTGGCACGACTAAGATTTCCCGACAAAAACATTTAGTCGGGGGAAAAAGTGAAGATATAGACTGTCTGTCGCTTTTACTTGGAATATTTGGAGACACAATGTCTGGATTGAATAAAATATGTTCGCTCCTATTTGAAGTATATTACTGTAAATACACTATTGTAAACGCAATATTGTGTAATGATAGAGCCTGTAGAAGTAAGCGCAGCGCACAAACCGTGTTGTAGCGTTTTCGATTTCCGGATAAAGGCATTTAATTTAACTGAACAAAACATGATTCAAGCTTTCTCCCTATAATAATTAAAAAAAAAAAAAAGTCCGTTAAATTGAGAATTCCGGATTATTGAGTACCGCATAATCGAGACTTTACTGTATTATATAAAGAAAAACTACAAGAAACCATAAGGTATTTACAGAAGGAAAAACTACAAGAAACCACAAGACTATCATATAAAGAAAAACTACAAGAAATCATAAGGTATTTACAGAAGGAAAAACTACAAGAAACCACAAGGCTACTATAAAGAAAAACTACAAGAAATCATAAGGTATTTACAGAAGGAAAAACTACAAGAAACCACAAGACTATTATATAAAGAAAAACTACAAGAAACCATAAGGTATTTACAGAAGCAAAAACTACAAGAAACCACAAGACTATTATATAAAGAAAAACTACAAGAAATCATAAGGTATTTACAGAAGGAAAAACTACAAGAAACCACAAGAATATTATACATGTATAAAGAAAAACTACAAGAAATCATAAGGTATTTACAGAAGGAAAAACTACAAGAAACCACAAGACTATTAAATAAAGAAAAACTACAAGAAATCATAAGGTATTTACAGAAGGAAAAACTACAAGAAACCACAAGACTATTATATAAAGAAAAACCACAAGAAACCATAAGGTACTTACAGAAGGAAAAACTACAAGAAACCACAAGACTATTATATAAAGAAAAACTACAAGAAATCAAGAGATTATTATTTAAAAAATTACATGAAGCAATGACTTTATGAGAGATGGAAATACAATAAAGTACAATTAGATAGTGATAAAAGAAAAAAAAATTCAACCAATAACAAAAATATGGTAGAAGGAAATACTGTAGGAAACAATGAGAATTTGATAGAACTAAAAACCGCAAGAAACTCTAAGATTGTGAACGAAGAAAAAAGAAAAGAAGCTATGAGATAGTGATAAAAGGATATAAAACAAGGAACTATGAGGGAACATGCAAATAAACTGTAGCAAGGAGCAAATGGCGGGGTGTAACGTACATTGCTACAAAGTATGGTGACATCTTTACACAAAAAAGGAACACAACAAAATACTGACGTTTCGGGTTACATGCAGCCTTCTTCAGAAAACGAGAACATAAACGGACAACGAAGTAAAGATAAACTCTACTGCATATAGGAAGAGTGAAACTAGTAAATCAAAGGGAAATAAAAAGTGGGATAAGAAATGAAGTCAACAATGATGACAACAATGAAGTAAAATAAAAGGGAGATGTACTACATTATAAGAGAATAACAATTGATAATTAATATCATTTAGTAAACTAACAAATTATTTTCAATTAATTAAATATTAAATAATGCGATGCTTCGCCGCGACTCTATCCAGAAGCTCTTTTGTTGTATATTCTAGTACTCTTTTCTTTACACTTCCGTCTATCTACTATTATACTATTTCTTTTAGACACTCTACCATCCCATCTCTCCTTGTAGATCCCACCTCGTGTTTACACTAAGTCTTCCATGATCCTATATTACGCTATATTTATCATTTTGTTTCCACAGGCATGTCTGGCTCTGTTTGCCCATGTTTTCATGCACTTGTACACATTTTCTTATGTTAGCCGATGCTCGCCTAATTCTTGACCGCTGTTCACACCCCTTGTTACCACTTCCCAACTCCTATGAGACTTCTCGTCTAATCACGTGACTGCTTTCTCTATCTCTCTGTCTCTCTCTTTCTCCCTCACTTTTCGTCACAAACGCAGATGACATACGGTCTACACACTGGGCGCTTCTGGATCGAGTCTCAGCTAAGTCTCAGATTATTTATAATTTAATTTATTGAAAATAATTTTTAGTCACTAATTTGTATTAATTATCAGTTTGTATACTTTTATAATGTAGTACATCTCCCTTTTGTTTTATCATCTCATTTCTTAACCAACAAGGAAATAACTCTGGAGACTAAACGAGCACTATACAATACACTCTTCATCCTAAAGTTGTGCTACCAATGCCAGACCTGGACCCTCCCTAGATACAAGAACAATAAGAAAAATAACCTCTACAGAGATGAAATTTGTTAGACGAATGACAGGAAATAGTCTGAGAGATAAGATCAGAAATGAAGAACTGAGAAAAAAAGCTAGGAATAGCCCCCGCCATAGAATATATAATGAAACAACAGGTAAAATGGTTTGGCCACGTGACAAGGCAGAAAGAACAAAATACAACACAACGAGCCTTCAACAAACGTTGTGAGAACATCAGACCCAAGGGTCGACCACGAACAAGATGGGTCGATGGAATATTAGAAGCACTAGGAAACATACCAGCAGCAGAGGCCAACAGAAGAGCCAAAGACCGCAAATTATATCTCCCCTCGACGCTGAAAGGCAGATGAGGAAGGAAAGAAGAAAAATATTTCGTAACCCACTTTTTATTTTTCCTTTATTTTACTGGTTACGCTCATCTTAGATGTAATAGAGTTTATCTTTATTCCTTTGTCCGTTTGGCTGTTCTCGTTTTTTGAGGAAGGCCGCATGTAGGCCGAAACGTCCGCATTTCTTGTGTTCCTTTTTGTAAAGCTGTCACCATAATTTGTAAGAGTCTACGATATACTCCAACCACTTGCTTCAAGATAACTATGAGATTGTGAACCATGGGGTGGGAATACAAGAAACAATGACAAAACAAAACAAAATAAAAATACGTTGAGGGCAGAGGGAACGAAAGTTGGGCTTAATTGATAAAAAAATCTGAAGCATAAATAGCGTTTGTGGCTCACTTTGTATGTATAAACACCAAACTCACGCTGTAAACACCAACTGACCAATCTGTATTAGAGACAACGTTAAAGTCTCGATCTCAGTCTTATAGTTCATAGTCACTACCAGAGATCACCACTATGTGACTGTTGATGAGCATTGACAGTAAATGAACGTTTATAAGTTGTTGTATCGTGTACAGCAAGCTGCGCTACAGGCGTCTGTCCACTCAATACATCCGACTTCGACTTTGCTTTTCCTAGGTTCTAGTCACCAATTCGATTTATATCGCTTCGCCGGACAAATTAGTCCGTTTTCAGAGGTACTACAGGGAGGTGGAGTAAAGTCTTGATCAGTTGTTACCGTTGATCGTGACGCAAGCAGTCAGTCAGCTATAAGCAGGTGATGATTTTCACTTCTGGTGCTGGTTCCCTCCATAAATATTGTCCAAATTGTTGTGCTTTAAACAATCTGGTGCTATTTTTCACTTATCAAACCTGTGCATGTACATATTTCTAAGTTTTTTTCATAATAATTCAAGCGGGAGCAAATTCTCATTCCAATGGTTACCAAAGTATGCGCAGTGGCAGCTCACTGGGTGCGGCCAAACTTTGCAAACAAGTCGAGCCGTGGATATTGTCGTGCACATCTACTCAGTGGTTAGACGTCATAATATGATACACACAGACTTAATATTTATTAGTACATAATGAATTCTAGAGGATAGTGTTAGGATCTGTCGCTATTTATCATCATAACATATAATATCTTAACATATGGATGTGAATCATGGACAATAGGACAACAGACAAGAAAATCACTGGAGTCTGTAGAAATGTGCTTTTACAGAAGAATGTTGAGAATACCATGGACAGCTAAGAAGAGTAATGAAAACGTTTTGAAAGAGGTCAAAGCAAGAAGAGAGCTAATCTCCAATATTAGGAAGAAACAATCATCATTTTTTGGCCATGTAATGAGAAGAGAACAACTGGAATATATTGTAACAACTGGGAAAATTGAAGGACGAAGAGATAGAGGGAAGCAAAGAGAAAAGATACCAGACAGCTTAAGAGAATGGCTTGACAGAAGGTCAACAACAAAAATGATAAATAACTGTCGAGATCGAAAGTTGTGGAGAGACATGATCACTTACGCCAGCAGGCCCGGCACTTGATGATGATGATGACGATTTATCATCACATGTATCCCATAATTGGAAGCACAGTAAATTAGTAATAAGTAAATGTAAAGAGCCCCGTCACGCCAAGTGGCGTAAAGTGAATATGGTGTTAGTGACCATAATTTTGTTGACCTTCGGCACATGATTTGTGTGGTAATGTGATCGGTATATCGCCCATGCCGCTTTTACTGTTACCCAAAAATTCCGGTGCCCATTTAAGGCTGGGTGAACCCGGAAGCTTTCAACCAGGATAGAAACTCGACCTCTTGTCCTTTGTAGTCCACTTAATTAACCATCGAGCTATAGTGGCTCCCTAAATTAAAAAAAATATTGAATATTAAGTGAATACGCGCGCAAGCTGTTCTGCACTTTTGTTTTTTTCTGTCACATACCAGCTTTCATCATTGTTAAGACATCCAAACATTTCTATGCCAGCTAAACAACAAATAATAAATAACATTTTCATATCAACTTTGTGCTATGTAAGTTAAACATGGACCCTTTCTAAATCACATTAAGAAAGATGAATACATGTGAGATGCGATGCTTGAGAAAAGTAACAAACAACACTAGAATAGATAGAATACCAAATGAAACCATAAGGAAAATTGTAGGAATAAAACCTTGCCAATATTATATAGAGCAACAACAACTTAAATGGTAGAGCCACTTGGTCAGAATGAATCCTCACCAATCACCATCAAGGGCGTTCTTCTAGAGAATGCATGGAAAAAAAAACCAAGAGAAAGACCTAGAAGAAGATGGATAGATGCAGTGACAGAGTCGTGTAACAACAAAGGAAAATCACTAATTCAGACAGTTCGAGCAGCTCAAGAACGGCAAATGATATAAACCACGACACCACTTCGGTATCAGTGAAAAGAGAGAAAAAAAATAGAATCGTAATTACTATGTGGGAGCTACCAGTATATAATATCAGCAGGTAAAGGGAGCCGTGGGTGTTAATAGTTTAGGAATCACTGGTCTATCTCGTGACTTTTCAGATCTGATCTAATTCCGCAGTAAAACCCAATAAATGTTTGGCTTCCAAATAAGGATATGTGTCTTAATATGTTACCAGTAACACATCTGTACTAATGTGTGTTGTATTATCTAACACACATGTGTCCTCTGTGGTTTGGAAGAAAACAAATGTTGAGTACATGGACTTGTCTAGAAACAAAGTTATGATTTTTCTTGTGATTAAAATCTGTTACTATAAGTAGTAAGTAAAGTATCCCCGTCACGCCAAGTGGCATATAGGGAAATATGGTGTTAGTGATCCTATATTTTACAGACCTTCAGCACATGATTTTTGGGGTAATGTGGTCAGTATTACGCCCGTGCTGCGTTACTTTCCCAGAAAAAAAAATCCGGTACCCATTTAAGGCTGGGTGAACCCGGAAACCGTCGGTTGGGATCGAACCCTACCCCTTGTCCTTTGTCGTCCAGTTCACTAACCACTGAGCTATCGCGGCTCCCTATGTTACTATAGTTGTTTATAAATTTACATAAATTCTTCTTATTATTGTCAAGTTGTTCACATAAGTTCTTATTTCTATTGCCCAGTTATTAAAAGCTCGTTTTACACTTAACTTGTAATTGACATCAATTCGTTTTACTATTGTCCAGTTATTAACAAGCCCTAATTACATTTGACTAGTAATTAACAACTATTTCAAAAAAAAATATTATTGGCTTGAACTGAGAAAAACCATTTTACAATCGTCTAATAAATGACATTAATTCCTATTTGTCTAGTAACTGGTGCCAACTTCTATTATAATTGTCTAATAACTAACACCAGCTTCTAGTATAATTGTCCAGTAACTGGTACCAACTCTAATTATAACTGTCTAAAAACTAGTGCCAATTCCTATTATAATTGTCTAGTAACTGGCACCAAATGATGTAACTATTGTTTAGTGTTTTATTCTCTTAATAATATTTAGATAACACCAACTCTTGTTACAATAGTCTAATATTTGAAAGCAGTTTCTAGATTACTTTCTCTTAGTTTCATGCTTCCTTTTATTAAAAATTTTCTAGTATCTGAGACAAACTCTTTGTGAAAATTCAACATTTTAATAAAATTATACAACATTTATTAACAATTTACAATACTTTTCGTCGAGTATTACGCATATTGTGATTTTTTTTTAAAAATGTATTAGTCATATAACTTTTTTTTTTCTAGAATTTGAAATTAAAATCATTTTTCTAGTTTTTGGCAGTCAGGTTAAAAAAAAAAATTGTTAACAAAAATACTTTTCGACAGCCTTGAGGTACATCATAATAGTACCATTTAATATTTTTCGACAGACGTGATGTACATCTCAAGAATACCATTTGATATTTTTCGACAGCCGTAATGTACATCTCAAGAACACCATTTGATATTTTTCGACAGACGTGATGTACATCTCAAGAACACCATTTGATATTTTTCGACAGACGTGATGTACATCTCAAGAACACCATTTGATATTTTTCGACAGCCGTGATGTACATCTCAAGAACACCATCTGATATTTTTCGACAGCCGTTATGTACATCTCAAGAACACCATCTGATATTTTTCGACAGCCGTGATGTACATCTCAAGAACACCAATTGATATTTTTCGACAGCCGTGATGTACATCTCAAGAACACCAATTGATATTTTTCGACAGCCGTGATGTACATCTCAAGAACACCATCAGATATTTTTCGACAGACCTGACGTACTATGGTATCCCTATCTCTAACTCTAATCCATGGATTCTAATCTAATGACAGATTAGAGAACGAATGATTAAAGCGAAAGGAGACATTACTCCGAGCAGAAAGACGTTATACTAGGACATTACCCATTTATTTTCGACAGCCGTGATGTACATCATCAAAACAACATGTGATGTTTTTCATCCACTCTTATGACCACGTTTTTTTCTAAAGTTGTACATTATCCATTTAATTTGATAATAATTTACTATCTTGACATTCATTGTATTTTTATCACTAACTAAAGACAAGTGGAACAATATTAAAACAGGTAAATGAATATAATAAATATCTGGGAACAATGTTAACCTCAGATGGCAGAAGTACAACAGAGGTAAGATGCAGAATGGCCCAGGCAAAAGCAGCTTTCCAAAAAATGAGGAAGATACTGTGCAATCCATTTTTGACAATAGAAACAAGAAAAAGAGTTCTTAAATGTTATGTAGAGCCAGTCTTAACATATGGATGTGAATCATAACAGACAAGAAAATCACTGGAGGCTGTAGAAATGTCGTTTTACAGAAGAATGTTGAGAATACTATGGACAGCTAAGAAGAGTAATGAAAACGTTATGAAAGAGGCTACAGCAAAAAGAGAGCTAATTTGAAATATTAGGAAGAAACAATCATCATTTTTTGGCCATGTATGTAATGAGAAGAGAGCAACTGGAATATATTGTAACAATTGGAAAGATTGAGAGACGAAGAGACAGAGGGAAGCAAAGAGAAAAGATACCAGACAGCTTAAGAGAATGGCTTGGCAGAAGGTCAACAGCGGAAATGATAAATAACTATCGAGATCGAAAGTTGTGGAGAGACATGATCACCTACACCAGCAGGCATGGCACTTGATGATGATGATATCCCTGCCTGATTGCTCTCTAAAGCGGATAAGTGATTATTGACCTTGTGTACTGAGACAAGTTTGATCTCTATAGATGGTGGATTCTAGGTTCATCCAGTCTTAAACAGGCACACTACTTTATTCATAGGCAGAGGGACGGCAATGGCGTAATGCTGACCATATCTGCCGAAAGTGAGGCAACTGGTTAACAACATATGGGCTCTAACACTATATTTCTTATATAACAGGCAGGAATCTGGGGTCTTTTCTTGTCTTTCATCTCCTCGTCTTCTTATATAACAGGCAGGAATCTGGGGTCTTTTCTTGTCTTTCATCTCCTCGTCTTCTTATATAACAGGCAGGAATCTGGGGTCTTTTCTTGTCTTTCATCTCCTCGTCTTCTTATATAACAGGCAGGAATCTGGGGTCTTTTCTTGTCTTCTTATAGTGGTGCTTACGTTTCATGTTCAACAGTTCCATGTGTTTTTCTGACCAAAATGGATTTCTGTGTATGTATGTATGTATGTGTGTGTGTTAGTGTATGTATGTATGTATGTATGTATGTATGTATGTATGTATGTATGTATGTATGTATGTATGTATGTATGTATGTATGTATGTATGTATGTATGTATGTATGTATGTATGTATGTATGTATGTATGTATGTATGTATGTATGTATGTATGTATGTATGTATGTATGTATGTATGTATGTATGTATGTATGTATGTATGTATGTATGTATGTATGTATGTATGTATGTATGTATGTATGTATGTATGTATGTATGTATGTATGTATGTATGTATGTATGTATGTATGTATGTATGTATGTATGTATGTATGTATGTATGTATGTATGTATGTATGTATGTATGTATGTATGTATGTATGTATGTATGTATGTATGTATGTATGTATGTATGTATGTATGTATGTATGTATGTATGTATGTATGTATGTATGTATGTATGTATGTATGTATGTATGTATGTATGTATGTATGTATGTATGTATGTATGTATGTATGTAAGTATGTATGTATGTATGTATGTATGTATGTGTGTGTATGTATGTATGTATGTATGTATGTATGTATGTATGTATGTATGTATGTATGTATGTATGTATGTATGTATGCATGTATGTGTGTATGTATGCATGTATGTATGTGTATGTGTGTATGTGTATGTATATATTTAAAACTCCGTAGCAACATATTCTAGTACATGACAAGAGAGATAAATGGTCTCTTTTATTGTTGCTCCTTCCAAGAAAAGTGAAGGAAATTGGGTCGAATCAATAACATTGACAGAAACTCTTGAAACCAAAAACACTGTGAAGCATTGCATTTGTTAATGTGTTGATACCAAACGTATGATATATTTCTGAAAGATAACAAAACAACGTTCAAAAACGAAATATAACAAGACATGATCATGTGTACACAGTTTGATAAAGAAATTAAACACAATTTTTTGGGTCAAACTATTGTGAAGTAAACAATATATTGTTTCACCAATTGTGACAGAAAATAAGCGTCTTTTGACACCAAATGTAAGAATGTTAAACAATTAAATTGATAAAATCGTTTGCTGTTTAGTGATTGGCTACTGATGTTGTAGTTAATGGCGTTTCGTTCAGTTTTGTTTCTGCACTCGTTTGTTGAGTTTTACCGTGCAAATTTACAGTAATCTCCTTCGCTCTTTGTAAATTATCGTGGCTATTGTCATCATCATAGACATGTTTATATCCGTGTTCAGTTGTTGGGGAATTTAACTCTAGAATTACGTTTTGGTGACGATCTTTAGTCTTCGTGTTTAACGTGTCTAGATTATGTCCCTTTGCTTCAAATATACCTGAGCTTGCCGGATCAACAATTGCTTGATCTATTCCGGATACTTGGTCAGGATTGAAAATGTAATGAACGCTTGTTTCTTTCAAACCCGTTTTTGAAATCCCATCTTGCTCTATTCGATTAATCTCTTCAGATTTAGTATTGGATTCATTTTCTACAAGTTTCAGTTTCAAAGGTGAGTTTGTTTCCATAGATTGCTGTGGATCCGACGTATCAGACAACTTATTTTGTTGCGTCCTGTCAACACTACTAAATCTGGACATTGATTCAACATTTCGTTTAGCAGTTGTTTTTTCTGATTGCTGATTAAGGTTGGTAAACTCATTATCTAGAGTCGGTTCCGTTCGCTCTGGGCTACGTTTATCCACGGAATGGCCGTCCAAATCCTCTAATTCTATTAATTGAGATCCACTGAAATCTTGTAAAGCGCTCTCATCACCAAAAGAACTAGACTGTTGCGAATCGATAACATTCTGATTTAGATCACCGATTTCGCTTTCAGATAATGAATCCAAGCTTTCTTTTTCTAGAAAGTTTTGTTTCAGTGCATCAAATGCACTGTCAGAATCAACATTTCTTTTGTATTGAAAGCTGTCAGCATTTGAGGAAATTGGTCCAAATATTCTCTTTCCGTGGAAGTTTTGCCCTAATCCACTTAATGGACTGAGTGAAATAGAGTCAAAGCTGCGCTTATTCTCAGCTTCCTCATCAAAGTTGTCAACGTTCGTCGAGCCCAGTGTACGTTTTGAGATAAAGTTTTGTCCGATACCTCCCATCGCTCCATCACCAATTGAATCAAAGTTCCTTTTCGTTAAGAAGTTCTGGTGTCTTCCTACCACAGATCCACCAGTAATGGAATCAAAGAATTTTTTGTCAAAAAAGTTCTGTCTTATTCCGCCCAATGCCCCATTGTTGATTGAATCCAGTCGCTTTCCAATGAAGTTCTGCCCCAGCCCTCCAATTCTGCTGTTATCTATTGAATCAAATTGTCGTTTGGATAAAAATAGCTGGCCAGAACCAAATGATTGGGAACCAGAGTTTCTCCTACCCATAAAATTTTGATTCAACCCAGCAACACTTCCATGCGATATTGAATCAAAGTATCTCTTTCCCATGTGGTTTTGTTGCAAAATTCCCATTAATCTGTTTGAGATAGGATCAAATCCTTTTTTATGTACAAAACTCTTGCTCGTTACATCAAGATAGCCCCAGGTTTTCTCTGACGGCTTATTATTTCGATAGCTCTGGTTAATTTCAAACTCATCACTGCTGTCAGAGAGAGTATCAACGTTTCTCTTCCCAATATAGTTCTGATTTAATCCACCAAGCGCTCCACTACCTATTGAATCAAATTGGCGTTTCCCGAAGTGATTTTGATATAGCCCGGACAAACTACTCCCATCTATAGAATCAAATCCTCTCTTTCCTAAATGATTTTGATATAATCCGGACAAACCACCCCCATCTATGGAATCAAATCCTCTCTTTCCTAAATGATTTTGATATAGCCCGGACAAACTACTCCCATCTATGGAATCAAATCCTCTCTTCCCTAAATGATTTTGATATAGTCCGGACAAACCACTCCCATCTATAGAATCAAATCCTCTCTTTCCTAAATGATTTTGATATAGTCCGGACAAACTATTCCCATTTATAGAGTCAAATCCCCTCTTTCCTAAATGATTTTGATATAGTCCGGACAAACCACCCCCCTCTATGGAATCAAATCCTCTCTTTCCTAAATGATTTTGATATAGCCCGGACAAACTACTCCCATCTATGGAATCAAATCCTCTCTTCCCTAAATGATTTTGATATTGTCCGGACAAACCACTCCCATCTATAGAATCAAATCCTCTCTTTCCTAAATGATTTTGATATAGTCCGGACAAACTATTCCCATTTATAGAGTCAAATCCCCTCTTTCCTAAATGATTTTGATATAGTCCGGACAAACCACCCCCATCTATGGAATCAAATCCTCTCTTTTCTAAATGATTTTGATATAGTCCGGACAAACCACCCCCATCTATGGAATCAAATCCTCTCTTTCCTAAATGATTTTGATATAGTCCGGACAAACTACTCCCATCTATAGAATCAAATCCTCTCTTTCCTAAATGATTTTGATATAGTCCGGACAAACTACTCCCATCTATGGAATCAAATCCTCTCTTTCCTAAATGATTTTGATATAGTCCGGACAAACCACTCCCATCTATAGAATCAAATCCTCTCTTTCCTAAATGATTTTGATATAGTCCGGACAAACCATTTCCATCTATGGAATCAAATCCTCTCTTTCCTAAATGATTTTGATATAGTCCGGACAAACCACCCCCATCTATGGAATCAAATCCTCTCTTTCCTAAATGATTTTGATATAGCCCGGACAAACCATTTCCATCTATGGAATCAAATCCTCTCTTTCCTAAATGATTTTGATATAGTCCGGACAAACCACTACCATCTATGGAATCAAATCCTCTCTTTCCTAAATGATTTTGATATAATCCGGACATTCTACCTGTGTCTATTGAATCAAATCCTCTCTTTCCTAAATGATTTTGATATAGTCCGGACAAGCCACTTCCATCTATGGAATCAAATCCTCTCTTTCCTAAATGATTTTGATACAATCCGGACATTCTACCTGTGTCTATTGAATCAAATCCTCTCTTCCCTAAATGATTTTGATATAATCCTGACAAACCACTCCCATCTATGGAATCAAATCCTCTCTTTCCTAAATGATTTTGATACAATCCGGACATTCTACCTGTGTCTATTGAATCAAATCCTCTCTTCCCTAAATGATTTTGATATAACCCTGACAAACCACTTCCATCTATTGAATCAAATCCTCTCTTGCCTAAATGGTTTTGATATAACCCTGACAAACCACTTCCATCTATTGAATCAAATCCTCTCTTCCCTAAATGATTTTGGTATAATCCTGACAAACCACTTCCATCAATTGAATCAAATCCTCTCTTGCCTAAATGATTTTGGTATAATCCTGACAAACCACTTCCATCTATTGAATCAAATCCTCTCTTGCCTAAATGATTTTGGTATAATCCTGACAAACCACTTCCATCTATTGAATCAAATCCTCTTCTCCCTAAATGATTCTGGTACAATCCGGACATTCCACTTTCACTTATTGAATCAAATCCTCTCTTCCCTAAATGATTCTGATACAACCCGGACATTCCACTTCCATCTATTGAATCAAATCCTCTCTTCCCTAAATGATTCTGATATAATCCTGATAAACCACTTCCATCTATGGAATCAAACCCTCTTCTCCCTAAATGATTTTGATACAATCCTGACATTCCACTTTCACCGATTGCATCAAATCCTCTTTTTCCAAAGTGATTTTGGTAAAGTCCAGATAGTGCACCTCCTTCGATTGTATCAAATCCTCTCTTTTTAATGTAATTTTGATGCAAACTGGTAAATCCACCTTCATTTATGGATTCAACATTTCGCCTTCCCATGTGATTTTGATTCAATCCTAACAATCGACTGCTGCCAATCGAATCAAAACTGCGTTTTACCACGTGATTTTGATGTAAACCTGACACACCTCCACTTCCTATTGAATCAAAATACCGTTTTCCCATGTGATTTTGATGTAAACCTGACATACCTCCACTTCCAATTGAATCAAAATACCGTTTTCCCATGTGATTTTGATGCAAACCTGACATACCTCCACTTCCTATTGAATCAAAATACCGTTTTCCCATGTGATTTTGATGTAAACCTGACATACCTCCACTTCCTATTGAATCAAAATACCGTTTTCCCATGTGATTTTGATGTAAACCTGACATACCTCCACTTCCTATTGAATCAAAATACCGTTTTCCCATGTGATTTTGATGTAAACCTGACATACCTCCACTTCCTATTGAATCAAAATACCGTTTTCCCATGTGATTTTGATGTAAACCTGACATACCTCCACTTCCTATTGAATCAAAATACCGTTTTCCCATGTGATTTTGATGTAAACCTGACATACCTCCACTTCCAATTGAATCAAAATACCGCTTGTCCATAATATTTTGGTGCAACACAGACTTGCTATCATCACCTTCTACTGAGTCAAAAGAGTGTTTAAAAAAAACATGGTTTTGATCATGCCTGGATATGTTAGCGTCGATAATTGAATCAAACTGATGTTTGCGGAAAGATTTATGACGCAAATCTGGTATTTTTCGAATTCCGGTATTGTCGAACAGTCGTTTTCCGACATGATTCTGGTACAAGCCCGATATGCTACTTGATGAAATAGAGTCAAACCCTCGCCGTGTCCTCTGTAATCGCTCTGTATCTCTACCTATGTTGACAGAAACGTGTTGCAGGCTGCCTATTCTGGGGTTGTCAGAATCCATCGTCACCCCACGTTTGACACGAAAATGCTCGTCAAAACTGCTATCTGAAGTGAGGGGGTCACGAGGAGATGATAATATCTGTGATTCACTGTTTGCTGAATCATTGTCAACGTTTAACGGATTATGTCTCTCAACATTAGAAGCTGGTTCCACAATCTCTTCATCATTTGCAACCTCGGAATTTTCACCAGATTTGGACTCAATCATTTGTCCATCTTTCAGGTAATTAAATACGCCTGTTTCACCTTTCCATTCAGGAGCTTTGTGGTATATTACCCCAATTTCGTTGAGTAATCGAGATGACGGAATGTCAATTGCCCTAGTACTGATTTTATGCAGAAACCTGTGGTCCGTGCTACGGAGACCGCTTGATAAGTTGACAGAATCGAATCTTTTCCGCAGCATGTGATTTTGTTTATGCACGTTCCTGATTGAGCTTTGGTGATCTTTTAATAAACGTGTCTTTGTCTGCTGCCCATTGTCTGTTGTAATATGCCCTATCTGATTTGCGTGAGCTGATTTGTGACGTGTGCTGGAGGAACCCACAGAGAAGGCGAGCTGTGAGGGCGACACGGTATTATCATTGTCTGTCGGATGCAGATGCTGGCTCTTCCCATGAGTGGACGCAGATCCAGCAACGATTTCCCTGGAAGCATAAGGTTCTTGTTGACTTTGACTGTCTGTTTCCGGATGTGTATTGAGGTGTTGCTGCAGCAGCACACCATGGACAGGTCTAGGGTCCTGTAAAATAAAAACAAAAACAACTCAAGAGAAATTGTAAACCAATTACTGGCATAAATAAATTGTTACATTTATATCCTGAACGCTAACATACAGCAAATAGTAACATATTCTCACGAATAAATTATAGGTAAAGAATATAGGTCGCCCGTGCGCTGCCGGGGCCCCAAAAAGGGAGTAAAGAATAGTGGCGCTGTTCCCTACCATGGATGTACGTAAGAGGCGACTAAGGAGAGTTGGGCATGGGACTGGCTATCCCGTACTGTAAAAAAAAAAAATAAACCGAAAAACTTCAGCAGAATAAAAGGATGGAAATGGCAGGACAAAATCACTAACATAGAATTATGGAAATGTACCAGTCAAATACCAGCGGATAAAGAGATACAGCGAAGATGATGGCGCGGTATAGGACACATACTGCGGAAGTCAACTGAGAATATTACACAATATGCCCTTTTTTGGAATCCCCAGGGATAAAGACAAAGAGGAAGACCAAGGAATTCTTGGAGAAAACAGACAGAAGCAGAGATGAAGATGATGGGAAAGACATGGAATGATCTTAAAAGAATGGCAGGAAACAGAACGGCCTGGAACGTGTTTGATGAAGACCTATGCTCCACAGGGAGCTGAAAAGCAGAAGAAGAAGAAGAGGAAAGAATATAGGTCTTGTAATTTACGATACATAATTACCATTAACCTACAAGATATAAGCATTTTGTATTTTCATTTCTGATTGGCTGAAGTTGTATAACGACACTTGTGTTCTTTTATTTGACGAACGTTCTAAATCGTAAAAACATATTTCTGTGCCTAGGAAATCTGGAATCTAACGGCACGTTTGTAGGTCACGTGTACAGCATTACATCAAGCTGACATACTCCCCCCCCCCCCAAAAAAAAAAAAAAAAGTAAATTAAATTAAATTAAATCAAATCAAATAAAATCTTTGGTATCTACTTCAGACATCAATTATATTTTAAAATCTGTGTCAGTCGAACAAGATTGACCATATTGGGAGAAAAGTGGGGATTGTCTCTCCATGTCTAAGGAAGATGGGAATGGTCTCTCCCATGCCTAAGGAAAGTGGGGATTGTCTCTCCATGCCTAAGGAAGGTGGGGATTGTCTCTCCATGTCTAAGGAAGATGGGAATTGTCTCTCCATGCCTAAGGAAGGTGGGGGATTGTCTCTCCATGCCTAAGGAAGGTGGAGATTGTCTCTCCATGTCTAAGGAAGGTGGGGATTGTCGCTCCATATCTAAGGAAGGTGGAAATTGTCTCTCCATTTCTAAGGAAGGTGGAGATTATCTCTCCATGTCTAAGGAAGGTGGGGATTGTCGCTCCATATATAAGGAAGGTGGGGATTGTCTCTCCATGTCTAAGGAAGGTGGGGCTTGTCTCTACATACCTATGGAAGGTGGGGGATTGTCTCTCCACGCCTAAGGAAGGTGGGGAATTGTCTCTCTATGCCTAAAGACGATGGGGGATTGTCTCTCCATGCCTAAGGAAGATGGGGGATTGTCTCTCCATGTCTAAGGAAGGTGGGGATTGTCTCCCCATGTCTAAGGAAAGTGGGAATTGTCTCTCCATGCCTAAGGAAGGTGGGGATTGTCTCTCCATGCCTAAGGAAGGTAGGGATTGTCTCTCAATGTCTAGGGAAGGTGGGGATTGTCGCTCCATATCTAAGGAAGGAGGGGATTGTCTCTCCATGTCTAAGGAGGGTGGGGATTGTCTCTCCATATCGAAGGAAGGTGGGAATTGTCTCTCCATGTCTAAGGAAGGTGGGGATTGTCGCTCCATATCTAAGGAAGGTGGGGATTGTCTCTCCATGTCTAAGGAAGGTGGGGATTGTCTCTACATACCTATGGAAGGTGGGGGATTGTCTCTCCACGCCTAAGGAAGGTGGGGGATTGTCTCTCTATGCCTAAGGACGATGGGGGATTGTCTCTTCATGCCTAAGGAAGATGGGGGATTGTCTCTCCACGTCTAAGGAAGATGGGGATTGTCTCCCCATGTCTAAGGAAAGTGGGGATTGTCTCTCCATGCCTAAGGAAGGTGGGGATTGTCTCTCCATGCCTAAGGAAGGTGGGGATTGTCTCTCAATGTCTAGGGAAGGTGAGGATTGTCGCTCCATATCTAAGGAAGGAGGGGATTGTCTCTCCATGTCTAAGGAGGGTGGGGATTGTCTCTCCATATCTAAGGAAGGTGGGAATTGTCTCTCCATGCCTAAGGAAGGTGGGGATTGTCTCTCCATACCTAAGGAAGGTGGGGGATTATCTCTCCATGCCTAAGGAAGGTGGGGGATTGTCTCTCTATGCCTATGGACGATGGGGGATTGTCTCTCCATGCCAAAGGAAGATGGGGGATTGTCTCTCCATGCCTAAGGAAGATGGAGGATTGTCTCTCCATGCCTAAGGAAGATGGGGGATTGTCTCTCCATGTCTAAGGAAAGTGGAGATTGTCTCTCCATGTCTAAGGAAGGTGGGGATTGTCGCTCCATATCTAAGGAAGGTGGGGATTGTCGCTCCATACCTAAGGAAGGTGGGGGATTGTGTCTCCATGCCTAAGGAAGATGGGGGATTGTCTCTCCATGCCTAAGGAAGGTGGGGATTGTCTCTCCATGTCTAAGAAACGTGGGATTGTCACTCCATATCTAAGGAAGGTGGGGATTGTCTCTCCATGTCTAAGGAAGGTGGGGATTGTCTCTCCATACCTAAGGAAGGTGGGGGATTGTCTCTCCATGTCTAAGGAAGGTGGGGATTGTCTTTCCATGTCTAAGGAAGGTGGGGATTGTCTCTCCATGTCTAAGAAACGTGGGGATTGTCGCTCCATATCTAAGGAAGGTGGGGATTGTCTCTCCATGTCTAAGGAAGGTGGGGGTTGTCTCTCCATACCTAAGGAAGGTGGGGGATTGTCGCTCCATATTTAAGGAAGGTGGGGATTGTTGCTCCATATCTAAGGAAGGAGGGGATTGTCTCTCCATGTCTAAGGAGGGTGGGGATTGTCTCTCCATATCTAAGGAAGGTGGGAATTGTCTCTCCATGTCTAAGGAAGGTGGGGATTGTAGCTCCATATCTAAGGAAGGTGGGGATTGTCTCTCCATGTCTAAAGAAGGTGGGGATTGTCTCTACATACCTATGGAAGGTGGGGGATTGTCTCTCCACGCCTAAGGAAGGTGGGGGATTGTCTCTCTATGCCTAAGGACGATGGGGGATTGTCTCTCCATGCCTAAGGAAGATGGGGGATTGTCTCTCCATGTCTAAGGAAGGTGGGGATTGTCTCCCCATGTCTAAGGAAAGTGGGGATTGTCTCTCCATGCCTAAGAAAGGTGGGGATTGTCTCTCCATGCCTAAGGAAGGTGGGGATTGTCTCTCAATGTCTAGGGAAGGTGAGGATTGTCGCTACATATCTAAGGAAGGAGGGGATTGTCTCTCCATGTCTAAGAAGGGTGGGGATTGTCTCTCCATATCTAAGGAAGGTGGGAATTGTCTCTCCATGTCTAAGGAAGGTGGGGATTGTCTCTCCATACCTAAGGAAGGTGGGGGATTATCTCTCCATGCCTAAGGAAGGTGAGGGATTGTCTCTCTATGCCTATGGACGATGGGGGATTGTCTCTCCATGCCAAAGGAAGGTGGGGATTGTCGCTCCATATCTAAGGAAGGTGGGGATTGTCGCTCCATACCTAAGGAAGGTGGGGGATTGTCTCTCCATGCCTAAGGAAGATGGGGGATTGTCTCTCCATGCCTAAGGAAGGTGGGGATTGTCTCTCCATGTCTAAGAAACGTGGGATTGTCACTCCATTTCTAAGGAAGGTGGGGATTGTCTCTCCATGTCTAAGGAAGGTGGGGATTGTCTCTCCATACCTAAGGAAGGTGGGGGATTGTCTCTCCATGTCTAAGGAAGGTGGGGATTGTCTCTCCATGTCTAAGAAACGTGGGGATTGTCGCTCCATATCTAAGGAAGGTGGGGATTGTCTCTCCATGTCTAAGGAAGGTGGGGGTTGTCTCTCCATACCTAAGGAAGGTGGGGGATTGTCTCTCCATGTCTAAGGAAGGTGGGGATTGTCTTTCCATGTCTAAGGAAGGTGGAGGTTGTCTCTCCATTTCTAATTAACGTGGGGATTGTCCCCCCCATGTCTAATTAAGGGGGGGGGGTATTGTCTCTCCATGTCTAAGGAAGGTGGAGATGGTCTCGAAATGTCTAATTATGGTGGGGATTGTCTCACCATGTCTAAGGAGATTGGGGGATTGTCTCGCCATATCTAATTAAGGTGGAAATTGTCTCCATGTCTAATTAAGGTGGGGATTGTCTCCCCATGTCTAAGGAAGGTGGTGTATGTTCCCCATGTCTAAGGAAGGTGGAGATTGTCTCTCCATGTCTAAGGAAGGTGGGAATTGTCTTTCCATGTCTAAGGAAGGTGGAGATTTTCTCTCCGTGTCTAAGGAAGCGCGATAAGAATTGTGTTAGCGTTCACAATTGTTCAATGACCAACGGCACATTTAATGAGTGATGTGGTCGGTATAACCGCCGTACTTCTCTGAATAATCCCATGACCTTTTAAGTGTAAGTAAACAGAAGAATCGTCGGTTAGGATTGAACCTAAATCTCTTGTCTTTAGCAGTACAGCTCACTAACCACTGATCTCCTCCCTATTTGAAAATTGACCCCGAACTAGCTGATCAGCAAACGAATGCACTAGCCACTCCAAAACAACGGGTTTTATCAAACTATCGTGTCCTACCAAATTGACGATCAATCAACGATCCCACTGTGTCACAATGTATTTATAACATCGCATTACATCACACACGTCTGCGAATGTTCCAGAGTTCACAATTCCTTGCACTCTTGCATGTTGGCTGAAGTACTCAATAAATTAATCTAAATGTAAAATCTATACAGGCCGGAAAGAATTGAAAGCAAATCTGACATTGTTAATTCTGTCATTGACATTCTGATTTGTTCCGTTATCATTGCTAATGTCGACGTCAACATGCGACTTTTTAGCCAACTCCTTGTAACCCCGATGACGTAATTCTGGTTACTTTATCCTACTTGAGGATAATCAATTTTGTTATATCCGAATAGGTTTATCTTTGTTTTTTTTAATCTGTCAGTTAACAATTCGGAGAGTGATATCTCCAATAGCATGACTTTACCAGTATTTACGTTTTTTCCCATTTGCTCAGCGAGGTAAAAACCCCTTACGCTAAAAGTATATTTGTTTTACATTTGAAAAAAAACCCCATTTTTTACGGTTTGTATTTTACGTTTTTCTAGATGATTGGAAGCGGGTGATGATCATCTGTGATAGTAAATGTCAGGAGTTATTAACTTATTAATTTATTCTTATGAAAACAGTTCAGCTGCGTTCACTTTCGGTGCCGCTTGGCCTTATGTCTTTTGGCTTGTGTTATAGCTGCTATGATGGGGACTACAGCTACCTTTCTTTGTTTGGATCATTCAATGAGATGAGTTTTAATTCGGATGATTTCACTGGCACGGGCGGTTGAGCAATTATGGATTTTAATTCGTTTGAGGTGAAACCCTTCGACTAACCCTAACCATAATTTATTCATGGGATTTCCACACCTAACATTTCCACAGTTGCTGCACGATGTCTCTCCCTTTGAATGAAAGACTGAGATAAAAAAGGGAAAAATGAACCAAACGCTGACGTTTTTTTTTTACTTCCCAATGAACAGAAGTGTAAACCATCGGCATCAAATGTCAGAGCAAAATATATTCAGCGGTTGGAGTTAGCCTTGATGTGGTGGTATCACAAGGATGGAGTAGACGTGAACTTGGCTTGACATAAATCATACATACCAATTTTTGAAAATCTAGTAGAAAAAATGGAATGCCAAAAACAAATAAACACTTTAGTTCAGTGCAGTGTAATGCTTTTTTTTTAATGCTCATTTTACTGTTTATCTTCAGAAAGCATGTACTTTTTTGTTGGTAAGGTACATCGCTTTATATTATTTTTCTTTGAAAATAGAAAAATAAAATAATCAATAGACATCAAATAATAACCATGCGACGAGCAAAAAGCTGTGTTAAAGATATGAGTAGCCGTTGTTAAAATTATATTTGGATACCGCGCCAGCATTTCTTTAGGAAATTGCAAGTGCGACCGTGAGCACAGAAAGGTTGAGGGGCCAGCTCTTAGCTGACGTTGGGTAGAAACTGTAAGTGCGACCGTAAGCACAGAAAGGTTGAGGGGCCCAGCTCTTAGCTGACGTTGGGTAGAAACTGTAAGTGCGAGCGTAAGCACAGAAAGGTTGAGGGGCCAGCTCTTAGCTGACGTTGGGTAGAAACTGTAAGTGCGACCGTAAGCACAGAAAGGTTGAGGGGCCAGCTCTTAGCTGACGTTGGGTAGAAACTGTAAGTGCGACCGTGAGCACAGAAAGGTTGAGGGGCCCAGCTCTTAGCTGACGTTGGGTAGAAACTGTAAGTGCGACCGTAAGCACAGAAAGGTTGAGGGGCCCAGCTCTTAGCTGACGTTGGGTAGAAACTGTAAGTGCGAGCGTAAGCACAGAAAGGTTGAGGGGCCCAGCTCTTAGCTGACGTTGGGCAGAAATTACAAGAATAAATCAGCATTCGCAACTTCCATGCAAGCCCAGCTCTCTCTAAATCCCGCATCAATTCTAAGAAGTGAGGCAATGATAATATTTCTACTTTGATGTAAAGTGAAGAAATGATAATATTTCTACTTTGATGTAAAGTGAAGAAATGATAATATTTCTACTTTGATGTAAAGTGAAGAAATGATAATATTTCTACTTTGATGTAAAGTGAAGAAATGATAATATTTCTACTTTGATGTAAAGTGAAGAAATGATAATATTTCTACTTTGATGTAAAGTGAAGAAATGATAATAGTTCTACTTTGATGTAAAGTGAAGAAATGATAATATTTCTACTTTGATGTAAAGTGAAGAAATGATAATATTTCTACTTTGATGTAAAGTGAAGAAATGATAATATTTCTTATTTGATGTAAAGTGAAGAAATGATAATATTTCTACTTTGATGTAAAGTGAAGAAATGATAATATTTCTACTTTGATGTAAAGTGAAGAAATGATAATATTTCTACTTTGATGTAAAGTGAAGAAATGATAATATTTCTACTTTGATGTAAAGTGAAGAAATGATAATATTTCTACTTTGATGTAAAGTGAAGAAATGATAATATTTCTTATTTGATGTAAAGTGAAGAAATGATAATATTTCTACTTTGATGTAAAGTGAAGAAATGATAATATTTCTACTTTGATGTAAAGTGAAGAAATGATAATATTTCTACTTTGATGTAAAGTGAAGAAATGATAATATTTCTACTTTGATGTAAAGTGAAGAAATGATAATATTTCTTATTTGATGTAAAGTGAAGAAATGATAATATTTCTTATTTGATGTAAAGTGAAGAAATGATAATATTTCTACTTTGATGTAAAGTGAAGAAATGATAATATTTCTACTTTGATGTAAAGTGAAGAAATGATAATATTTCTTATTTGATGCACGATTAAGCAATGATATTTTTTCTTCTTTGGTGCACAATGAAGCAATGATAGTATTTCTTCTTTGATGCACAGCTGCGCTAATTTTTTTTCAAAATCGGATAAACTGGAAAAAAATTAACATAAAATTGTATTTTGCAAGTAAATGGCTGCCCAACACAAATTTACGTCCATTTTTAAAATACAATTTCTTTTGCTGCCATTCACGATATTTATATTGTTGCACCAATCTCATTTTTCTATTGTAGTGTCTATGATAAAATAAATGTTCACGTTCTTCTGCGTTTTCCTTTTTTTGTTTTCCTTTTTTGAATACTCTTTGTTGAGATGTGGTTAGTAGAACTATTTCTATTGCTAATGTTTAACGGCTGGGCGAACTTAGGAGAATTGTCGGTCCGTGACAGATCGCCCCGTCTAGAAACTGAACCGTCCCTTCTAATCAACCACGAGCAAACTAACTGTTGAGCCACTCCAAACTGTAAATACATGATACATTTTAATATCTAACATAATCACTAAAATAAAAGATAATAATTTTTAAATCTCTCTCTCTCTCTCTCTCTCTCTCTCTCTCTCTCTCTCTGCGATCAAGTCTAAATGAGAGTAGGATTCCAGACTCTCTTATGAAGTCAGCTGTCTGTTTTAGCTATTCGATTGCCCCATATAATTTATAAATGACAGCAACGCCAAAACTGAACGTCAACATAACAATAGACGGCACACAATTAAAACAAATCGAGGAGTTTAAATATCTAGGAAGTCTGGTGACAAATGGTAGCCGCGATAGCTCAGTGGTTAGTGAACTGGACTACAAAGGACAAAAGGTAGGGTTCGATCCCAACCGACGGCTCCGGTTCACCCAGCCTTAATGGGTACAGGATGTTTTTCTGTGAAAGTAAAGCGGCATGGGCGTAATACCTACCACATTACCCCAAAAATTATGTGCCGAAAGTCTGTAAAATTTATTGTCACTAACACCATATTCCCTATACGCCACTTGGCGTGACGGGGGTACTTTACTTTTTTTTTTAACTGGTGACAAATGATAATGCACAAGTAACAGAAATAGACTCAAGATGCTGCACTGTTTGTCGAATCATCAGATAACCATCACGACTGTTGTCTAACAAGGAAATAAGTCGAGAGACAAAACTGGCACCATCACGACTGTTGTCTAACAAGGAAATAAGTCGAGAGACAAAAATGGCACCATCGCGACTGTTGTCTAACAAGGAAATAAGTCGAGAGACAAAACTGGCACCATCACGACTGTTGTCTAACAAGGAAATAAGTCGAGAGACAAAACTGGCACCATCGCGACTGTTGTCTAACAAGGAAATAAGTCGAGAGACAAAACTGTCACCATCGCGACTGTTGTCTAACAAGGAAATAAGTCGAGAGACAAAACTGTCACCATCACAATGCTCATCCCAACGCTGCACTATCAGTCCTAGACTCTGTACTCTGGAACAATGAGAAAAATAACCACAAATATTTTTGACGAATGATAGGGAACAACATGAGAGGTAAGATATTAGAAATGAAGAACTGAGAATAAAGCTAGGAATAATTCCCGATATAGAATATATACAGAAACAACAGATAAAGTGGTTGGTCTACGTGACAAGGCAGAAAGATCAAAACACGACACAAAATAGAGGTTAAGAGAACACCAGATTCAAGGGTCGACCTCGTAAAAAATAAATATTATAGACACTAGGACAACATATGAGACAATAGCCCCAAATTATATCTCCGCTCGACGCTGAAAGGCAAATAAAGAAGAAAAGAAGAAGCACGTTCTTTAAATAAAACATACATTTATAAATGACAGCAACGCCGTATTGAAACAATGAAAAAATGAATGAAAAAATGAATGAAAATATAAAAGTCGTTCGTTAATCCGTCAGCTTCAGACTAGGGTTTCCACTTGACTATTGTTTGTACTCATATTATTGTATGATAATAGCCACAAATGTGAAACAACAATTACATTTTTCTGCTCTCTTTATTAACAAGCATCAGTCAATGCAAGGACGTGTGTGAATGAATTTATAGTCAAACAATACAGACTTGCAAAGACGCGCACGCAAAGAAGAAATTAAACAAGCTTTTATGTATGTGTTGTTAATGCTATCGGCAGAAATCACAGGCTAAAGTGATTAGAGCAATCTCTTATCTTGTGTGTACATTAATCTGTATGGGAGATGCAATCTTCATCCGAATAGCGTGAATAAATGCTATTTTGTTTCATTAGAACTTGGTTTGATTGTTAGAACAGCCAACTGTAATCTTACATCAATGATTGTAAGCAAACATCACAGACAAAAGACAAACATTCAAGCTGTGTTATTTGAAATGAGCTCTCGGATTTAACATCTACAATTATAAACTAGCCGCAGTAATGGCCTGGTATAGTTCGTGCCTTACTGTTCGCTTGAGGAATTTGTTGCAAATAGTTTTAATGCTTATTTCTAGCAATTGTCAACATCAGAAGTAGTTAGAATGCTTTGATATTTGTCTACAATAGGTCTTAGCTATTTCCATGGAATGACACGAGCGGTTCAGCTTCATTTTCTGATAGACCAGACATAATAAAAGTAAGAACCGAGCAAGCAAGTGAGGGTTTCTTCCCCGCCCTAAGGAATGATGGGAACTGTTCTAGCGTCCATATTTTTTTCAGTGACCGAATTCACTTTTTAAGGGACTTTTTTTATGGACAACGAAAACAAATTGAACATTTTTGTTTTCCATATTGCACTGCCTTCGAAAGGGAGCCACGATAGCTCAGTTGTTAGTGAACTGGACTACAAAGGACAAGAGGTAGGGTTCGATCCCAACCGACGGCTTCTGGTTCACCCAGCCTTAAATGGGTACCGGATTTTTTTTCTGGGAAAGTAAAGCGGCACGGACGTAATACCGACCACATTACCCCAAAAATCATGTGCCGAAGGTCTGTCAAATTTATGGTCACTAGCACCACATTCCCTATACACCACTTGGCGTGCCGGGGGTACTTTATTTCTTTTTTTTTACTGCATTCGAAAGGAGTATCAAATAGTAGAACATAACGAAGAGTTCATGAGTCTGTTGGCTTCCATTTTTAATGCGTCCATAACATGGCAGTCATCATCATCATGTGTAATACTGGTTGGTGTAGGCGATCATGTCCTTCCACAATCTTCTATCCACCGTGCATGTATCAATTCTGTTGTTGACTGTTTACCATGCCATGACACAAAACTATCTAGTATTTTCTCTTTTTGTCTTCCGCGATCTCTCTTTTTCTGTATTTTTCCAGTTGTATCTAAGTATTTCAACTTTCCTCTTCTCATAATATGCCCCCCCCCCCCAAAAAAAAAAAAATGTTGATTGTTTCTTTCTGAAGTGTTTTTTTAGAACATGACAGTACCAGGATCATAAGCGACCGACATCTCACTGCATGCGCCAGGGTCAGAGAACTCAAAACCATTTTCCACCTTCCAGTGAACTGGGAAACAGACAACAAGTCTAGCCAAAGGCGGAGGAATCGAAGAGGAAAGGTAACCCGGTACCAAGAATCTCATTTGAATACGGATGTATGGGGTCGAAAGATTCTGATATTGTCGGATGTATGTGGTCGAAAGATTCTGATATTGTCGGATGTATGGGGTCGAAAGATTCTGATATTGTCGGATGTATGGGGTCGAAAGATTCTGATATCGTCTGATGTATGGGGTCGAAAGATTCTGATATCGTCGGATGTATGGGGGTCGAAAGATTCTGATATTGTCTGATGTGTGGGGTCGAAAGATTCTGATATCGTCGGATGTATGGGGGTCGAAAGATTCTGATATCGTCGGATGTATGGGGTCGAAAGATTCTGATATTGTCGGATGTGTGGGGTCGAAAGATTCTGATATCGTCGGATGTATGTGGTCGAAAGATTCTGATATCGTCGGATGTGTGGGGTCGAAAGATTCTGATATTGTCGGATGTGTGGGGTCGAAAGATTCTGATATTGTCGAATGTGTGGGGTCGAAAGATTCTGATATTGTCGGATGTGTGGAGTCGAAAGATTCTGATATTGTCGGATGTGTGGGGTCGAAAGATTCTGATATTGTCGGATGTGTGGGGTCGAAAGATTCTGATATTGTCGGATGTATGTGGTCGAAAGATTCTGATATCGACGGATGTATGTGGTCGAAAGATTCTGATATTGTCGGATGTATGGGGTCGAAAGATTCTGATATCGTCGGATGTATGGGGTCGAAAGATTCTGATATTGTCGGATGTATGGGGTCGAAAGATTCTGATATTGTCGGATGTATGGGGTCGAAAGATTCTGATATCGTCGGATGTATGGGGTCGAAAGATTCTGATATTGTCGGATGTATGGGGTCGAAAGATTCTGATATTGTCGGATGTGTGGGGTCGAAAGATTCTGATATCGTCGGATGTATGGGGTCGAAAGATTCTGATATTGTCGGATGTATGTGGTCGAAAGATTCTGATATTGTCGGATGTATGTGGTCGAAAGATTCTGATATGGTCGGATGTATGGGGTCGAAAGATTCTGATATGGTCGGATGTATGGGGTCGAAAGATTCTGATATTGTCGGATGTATGTGGTCGAAAGATTCTGATATCGTCGGATGTATGTGGTCGAAAGATTCTGATATGGTCGGATGTATGTGGTCGAAAGATTGTGATATTGTCGGATGTATGGGGTCGAAAGATTCTGATATTGTCGAATGTATGTGGTCGAAAGATTCTGATATTGTCGGATGTATGTGGTCGAAAGATTCTGATATCGTCGGATGATGGGGTCGAAAGATTCTGATATTGTCGGATGTATGTGGTCGAAAGATTCTGATATTGTCGGATGTATGTGGTCGAAAGATTCTGATATCGTCGGATGATGGGGTCGAAAGATTCTGATATTGTCGGATGTATGTGGTCGAAAGATTCTGATATTGTCGGATGTATGCGGTCGAAAGATTCTGATATGGTCGGATGTATGGGGTCGAAAGATTCTGATATTGTCGGATGTATGTGGTCGAAAGATTCTGATATTGTCGGATGTATGTGGTCGAAAGATTCTGATATTGTCGGATGTATGGGGTCGAAAGATTCTGATATTGTCGGATGTATGTGGTCGAAAGATTCTGATATTGTCGGATGAAGGGGTCGAAAGATTCTGATATTGTCGGATGTATGGGGTCGAAAGATTCTGATATCGTCGCATGCCGTAAACTAGCGATACAACGCCCAATTAATTTTCCTGAAAGGCTGACGGTGAAGAGCAGTTGTTGTCGAATTGATGAAGAAGAAGAGATGATTGTGTCAAAAAAGAAAACGAAAGTCGACGAAGCTGGACTATTTGTCCGACCTACAGGTACTGCAAAACTAAATCTTCTACTAGTCCGTCCTACAATAGTAAGCCTTCTATGTCAACAGGGCTCACTATAGCGGAGACTGCATCGGTTGTCACACGATTAGACTGCCAGTTTTGGTGTTACCAGTTACCCGAACTAAGAGGTAAACTTTATCTCGGTCAGCTTTGCGTTGTCGACCCCCCCCCCCCCCCCCCCGCCCCGGAGAATAATAGTATCTAGCATGTGCTTCCCTAAAGACAGATATTGGAAAGGTTCTGGCAAAAGCAACATACAAAGAATTAGACAACGAAGTGAAAAGTTCGGCAAGAAGAGATACAAGAGCTTATATAGACAACTTGGCAGAGAAAGCAGAGACAGCTGCAATTACAGGAGACAGCAGAACTCTCTATACTGTACAAAAGATGCTGACAAACACCTATACATCCAGTGGAACACCAATTCTAGACAAATCTGGATTAATGCTAACAACAAGCGCAGACATAAAAGCCCGTTGGGCGGAACACTTCAAAGAAATTCTTAACCGTCCACTACCTCACAGTTTAATAGATTTTGAAGCTGAAACACCAGCAGCAGAATTAGATGTAAATTTAGATGACTTCACCTTGAGTGAAATAGAAACCACCTTAAAGCTAATGACCAATAACAAGGCTGCTGGAGAGGATAAGTTAACAGCTGAGATCCTCAAGGCAATTGATAGCCATAATTTAATACATCTCCAAAAAATGTTCAACATCATTTGGAAAACAGAGAAGACGCCTCATAAATGGAAAAAAGGAATCATTGTTAAGATCCCAAAAAGGGCAATCTTAGAGATTGTAACAACTGGAGAGGCGTGACACTTTTGTCAGTTGCCTCAAAGTTATTCTGTAAAATCATCCTAAATAGAATAAAGGATTCAATAGATACAGTAATGCGCGAAGAACAGGCTGGGTTTAGAAAAGGGAGAAGCTGTCTTGACCACATTTTCACTCTACGACTTATATTGGAGGAACACATTGAAAAGCAAAAACCTTTTGTACTTAACTTCATCGACTTCAAAAAAGCATTTGATAGTATTCATAGAGATTCTTTGTGGAAAATTCTGAAGCAATATGGTTTACCATAAAAAATCATAAATATTATCAAAGACATGTATGATGGTTACACATGTGCAGTTCGAACAGAGGAAGGACTGAGCGAATGTTTCCCAATAGAAACTGGGGTTAAGCAAGGATGTATTTTATCGCCCTTGTTATTTGGAATTGTTATGGACTTCATAATGAAGAAATGCTGCACTGGTAATAAAGGCATCGAATGGATACAAGGAGACCATTTGGAGGACCTCGACTTTGCTGATGACATAGTTCTCATCAGCAGTCAGATAAAAACGATGCAGGAAAACACAAATGAACTATCATCAATAGCCAGCAAAATTGGGCTTGAGGTCAATCATGAAAAGACTAAAGTCATGAAAAGTTTAATTACAACAAGTGACAAAATATACATGGAAAACAAACCAGTAGAAGAGATCGATCACTTTATCTATCTTGGAAGTCACATTGATCGAGAAGGGGATACGAGCAAAGAAATTAGAATCAGACTGGCTAAAGCAGCAATGTCTTTCAGAAGCCTTGAAAAGTTGTGGAAATCAAAACTCATTAGCACAAACACAAAACTTAGGCTATTCAAATCAAATGTACTATCAACCCTTACGTATGCGTGTGAAAGCTGGAAAACAACAAGAGATATAGAAACAAAGTTGAACGCATTCGAAAATAAATGTCTAAGGAAAATACTTGGTATAGAATGGAACGAATTCAAAACAAACGAGGAAATTAGAGAAATCGCCAATCAACCACTAATATCTTCAGTAATAAAGAAAAGACGATGGTCATACGTTGGACATGTGATGAGAAGAGATAATAATCGAATAGCAAAGCAAGCCCTCATATGGGAAACAACAGGTAAAAGAAAAAGAGGAAGACCCAGGGAGACACTGAGAAGAACATTGATGAGAGAGGCAAGAGCAGCAGGAATCGGCTCCCTCAATGAGATAGAACTGCTTGCACAGAACAGAGACAGATGGCGAGATTTGATAAAATATCTTTAAAAGAAAACTGCTAGAACAAAAATTCATATAGGAGAAGGTGTATCTTGGTCTACGCCCTATGGGCCGGTTACGGCTCGAAAGGTCAATAGAATAGAATAGAATGTGCTTCCCTCATACATGAGGGTAACTCCAGTACCTTGCCGGTTATATACATTCTAGAAATCCTCTCATTCGGCCTATCTTACTTGTGCCTAGACTACTTTCCGATTATGGGGGTATGAGAATTATAGTCACAGCAGTCACTGAGTTTAATCTCGAGAAAGGAAAGAGAAAAAATGGCCGTCACGTCACGTGGCGTGCGGGAAATATGGCGTTAGTGCACATTTTTAAAAAAATATATCTGCGGCGCATTATTGTTGTAGCATTGTGGTCGGTATTATGCCCGTTATTCTTTTGTAGCCATTTAAGGCTGGATGAACCTCGAAGCTATTGATCATGAATGCGCCCTACATCTTGTCCTTAGTAGTCCAGTTCACTAATAAATGAGCTATTGTGGCTCCGTCTCTAGAGACACTTTAGTACTTCTGTCTTGTCAAATTCTAAAGTGGGTAACATATATAGTAATATAATAAATGAGATAGAACTGCTTGCACAGAACAGAGACAGATGGCGAGATTTGATAAAATATCTTTAAAAGAAAACTGCTAGAACAAAAATTCATATAGGAGAAGGTGTATCTTGGTCTACGCCCTATGGGCCGGTTACGGCTCGAAAGGTCAATAGAGAATAATAATAATAATAATATATATAGTAGTATAATAGTATAATAACCTCAGACGGAAGATGTACAACAGAGGTGAGATGCAGAATGGCTCAGGCGAAAGCAGCTTTCCAAAAAACGAGAAAGATACTATACAATCCATTTTTTACAATAAAAACAAGAAAAGAGTTCTTAAATGTTATGTAGAGCCAGTATTAACATATGGATGTGAATCAGGGACAATAAGGCAACAGACAAGAAAATCACTGGAGTCTATAGAAATGTGGTTTTACAGAAGAATGTTGAGAATACCATGGACAGCTAAGAAGAGTAATGAAAACGTTCTGAAAGAGGCCAAAGCAAAAAGAGAGCTAATTTCCAATATTAGGAAGAAATAATCATCATTTTTTGGCCATGTAATGAGAAGAGAACAACTGGAATATATTGTAACAACTGGGAAAATTGAGGGACGAAGAGATAGAGGGAAGCAAAGAGAAAAAATAACAGACAGCTTAAGAGAATGGCATGGCAGAAGGTCAACAACAAAGATGATAAATAACTGTCGAGATCAAAAGTTGTGGAGAGACATGATCACCTACGCCAGCAGGCCCGGTACTTGATGATGATGATGATGATAATAGTAAAATAATATAGTATAGTGGATAACTAATAGCAGTCAAGGCAAAGAAATGCATAAAAATGCAAAGCTGCAGTAAAGCTAATTGTAAGGAAAAATGAAAAAAAATATATAGAGAAATAAAAAAAAAACGTATGGTTAAAGCCTTACGTAATACGTGGACGACACAAAGTAGAACGACGTTTCGGCTCAATAGGTCGAATCTCCTTCTGGCCACAACACAGTATACAGGGAAGACGTTTGACTTTTATTTTTATTCCTCTTTCTGGTTCCTAATTGTTATTTTTTTCAATTTATTTATTTAAAAAAAATAGATTTTAAATACATATCTGTATGTGGGTTGTATGTTTGTTCCTGCTGAAGGCCTATTGAGCCGAAACGTCGTTCTAATTTGTGTCGTCTACTTATTACGTAAGCTTTGCCCATACCGTTTTTTTCTTCTATTTTTTCTATATATCCCCCCCCCCCCCCCCCACATTTCTCCAAGTTCTAAAGTCCATACTACTGATACTCTCGAGACAAACATGTCAGCAACAGAACCGGAAGTGCCCACGGGAGTAACACCAAGTCTGTATATTTACCGGCCCAAGCATTTAACTACAAACAAAAGCAATTTCTGAATTTAAATTGAAAATCAAAACCAAATGGCTATGGACAAAAAATTACATCAAACAACGATAGAAATGATACAGAAAGGACAGCAGAGATAACAGTGCTAAATACTGAAAGTAGTACTTGTAGGAGGTAAACAACAAAGGACATTTTTCTTCCTCTTCTTCTTCAACTGCAACCTCTTTTTTTCTGTCCTCATTAACCTTTAAGCGTCGAGGAGAGATATTTAAATAGCTTGCTGCCTTTTTTTCCTTTGTTGACTTGACCAGCTGTTATGTTTTCTAGTGTTTCTAATATTGCATTAGCCCATCTTTTTCGGGTTGACAGATTTATATATTGTTCTTGATGGCTCATTCAGTTATACTTGGTATTTTCTGCGTGCGACATCGCCAAACAACTGCACCCATTGTTTCTTTAATGCATCCAATTTCAGTGATTGCCAATGTGACATTTTTATCTCAAATAACATGCTCATGGCAATGAACAAGCAGACACAGTCTAGAAGTGGTTTCTGACTGGTTAATTTAGTGAACAGCCAGTGTTTACAATAGATACAAGAATAAATTATAAATAACAACAACAATAATAGCGCCCATAGTTCGTATTTTTAAGAAAGGGTGGGAGTAACACCAGCCAAGAGACAAAAGACTAAATATTTTGGGCAAATAAAAAGTGGCGTAGCTTGGGGGTGGGGGGGGGGAGACTGGAGGGTATCTGTCCTCTGGCTCAGCATTCGGGGCGCCAAATTGATGTTACATAATTACGAATGAATTTCAGAACGGCTTATATTACAATTTAATATATATTACAATTTTACTTCTATACATATATTTAAATATGAATTTTAGAATTGTATGTCCTTTTTTCTTGACTATGTCCTTCTCTGTTATTCAATTATATCTTGAAAGTATCATTGCTGCCTTCATTTTTTTTTTCGACCTGTTGCAGGAGCTACTGAGTTAGGTGCTTTGTGAACACCGTGAGCTGTGTGTTTCATCCGTTTTGATCACGTTTCAATATTCCAATTGTTTACGACGAATGATGATATCGTATGGCCGGGAACAGTTGGCTGTGTTCACTTTCTGTGCGGTTTCGCCTTATGTCTTTTGGCGTGTGCTGAGACTGCTATGATGGGGACTACAGCTAGCTTTCTTTGTTTAGGAGATTAGTTAGGAATTTGGATGATTCCACTGGCACGGGCGGTTGAGCAATTATGGATTTTAATTCGTTTGCAGTGATACCGGGGCCTTCCATAACCAAAGAACTAAAGGCTATGTTAAATTGGTCAAGAGGCGTATTTTGACAAATATTTTTGACTTTTTTAGACCTCTTCCTACGCTAAAATAAGCCACGAAATGCAGGTTTTCATGTTCTGAAACTTCATAATTTCCGGGAAGGCATGACGGAACCCTTTATGATTCACACCTTGTCACAAGGGGGCCAGTACAACGGTGCGAAAATTAACATTGTCCCCGTGACCTAAAATTTCTAGCTACGCCTCTGAAAAGGGAGCCGCGATAGCTCAGTGGTTAGTGAACTGGACTACAAAGAGCAAGGGGTAGGGTTCGATCCCAATCGATGGCTTCCGGGTTCAGTCTTAAATTGGTACCGGATTTTTTTCTGGGAAAGTAAACGGGCGTAATACCGACCACATTACCCCAAAAATCATGTGCTGAAGGTTGATAAAATGTATGGTCTCTAACACCTTATTCCCTATACGCCACTTGGCGTGACGAGGCTCTTTACTTTTATTTTTATTAAACCTCTGAAAATAACACGGTTATCGGTTAGCATCATCCCACAGCAAGCATTAAATATGATAAACAAGGAATAATAGAACAAAGGAGTATGTGTTAGCACTCGTAAAAATTGACAGACAAACATCAATAACTATTTTTGTTTGTCTATCAATTTTTCCGAGTGCTAACACATACTCCTTTGTTCTATTATTCCCTATTATCGCCTCGGAAGTTCCCCATATAATAATATTTATGTATTATTATTTGTACCCAATATGATAAACAACCAGTTTCAGCAAAAGGTACAATATTAAGACAAAGAAAAACAAACAAGGAAAATCAATAAACAGTTTCATTGTTTTTATTATTAGGAAATGAGTAGGATTAATAGCAGTCTAGAGTTACACCCAAGGTGTAAGGTGGCTGGATCATGTAAGAAGTATGGCGAACAATAATATTCCCAAAGAGATATTGTATGGCGAACTTAGGGACGGATGGAGACCAATGGGCAGACCAATGCAGAGATATAAGGATATGTGAAGGATTTCCGTAAGTGAATTCTCTATCAGTGAAAGAAACTTGGAGGGTCTGGCTGCAGGCGTAACGAAGGGAGAACAAAATATAAACAACAGTACAGCAACTTTGGAGACAGCTCTGATATCAAATTCAGAAGACAAAAGGCTCAGGAGAAAGGAGAAAAGGTCAGGCACCAGGTATACGTCTTGTTCATTCTGCGGTGGGATCTGTCCATCCAATATTGGCCGATTCAGCCACGAGAGAAGCTGTTCATTAAAACAGCATTCAGTATAAGACGATTCAGCAACGAGAGAAGCTGTTCATTAAAACAGCATTCAGTATAAGACGATTCAGCCACGAGAGAAGCTGTTCATTAAAACAGCATTCAGTATAAGACGATTCAGCCACGAGAGAAGCTATTCATTAAAACAGCATTCAGTATAAGACTAAAGTTTGACCAAACTACTACCTTATCATGATTGCTTGCTACCAACGTGTCTGTGAAGATGCCAAAAGACACAGAGAGTTACATCCAACAAGTGAAATATTTTGGATAAATAAAACGGTTATTTGAAAACATCATCACAAAACAAGCATTAACAACTAAATATAGCAACAGAAGTAGAACTGCAGAAGACGAAAAAGGGAAATATCTGATGCCACCGAAAGAAGACCACCGAAATGAAATGTGTCAGAAGAATGACAGGAAACAGCTTAAGGGACAGAGTAAAAAACACCGATCTGAAGAAGAAACTCGAAATTGAACCAGCCATCGAATACATAAAGAAACAACAGATAAATTGGTTCGGTCACATAACAAGACAAAAAGAACTATTATAACAATGACTCAAAGAACCAAAAACAAACGCTACGAAAACGCCAGATTAAGAGGAAGACCGAGAAAGAGATGGATATAGGGAATACTAGAGTCACTAGGATGGATACCATCAGAAGAGGCCAACAGAAGAGCAAAGAATCGCAGATTGTATCTCCCCTCGACGCCAACGGCAATGGAGGAAAGATAGAAGTAGAAGAAGAAGCAGAACTGAAAGAAAAGAGTTTTGAGGGGAACAAGATAGCACCCACAAGAGCACTTCATTTTCTGCCTTACGATGAAAGGCAAAGGACAACAGAGAACAAGACACGAATAAGCTCTTTCCTCTACACCTTTCTTTTTTCATTCGCTGTGTTTTTTTCTTTTACTCTTCGGCCTCTTCTTTTCAATTTGTTTAAAACTTTGATCTTTTTCTTTATTTTTTCTTTCATTTTGTTCGTGGATGTTCTTGTTTACCTGGACTCTTGAAATCCTTATTAATCTTCATAGTTTCTTTATTTTTTCTTTCTTTTTTGTTTGTTTTTGTTTTCAGATCTTTAACGTTCTTCATTTTAAAGTGTTGACGTCTTCATTAATACATGTCTCTTTTTCTGGTTCTTTTTTCCCCTTTTGAAACTTAAACTATTCTTATTCTAATTTGTAATCCCCTTATTTCAGACCCAAAAGTTTATTTTTATCTAATTCCTCCCTTTTCCCTGTTCACTCTTATTACCTTCTGTACACATATTTCTCCTTCTCACCATCTCCTAATCGTATTATTATTTTCCACTTTCTCATCTTCTTTCTAACCCCCCCCCCTTCGTTAGTAGGAATGTATTGTTCTGTGTTTTTCTCCATTCGACCAGACGTAGATTCTGGTCAAATTTCGCGTACTGCACGATGTGAGACCAAACTTTTAAGTTGACCTTTAAGTCGAACTTTTAAGTTGAAAAATTATTGCAGCTTACGCTACATAAAATAGTTCCTTCAATTCATCATCATCATGTGCCATACCGGTTGGCGTGGGTGATCATGTCCCTCCGCAATCTTCTATCTACAGTGCATCGTATCAGTTCTGTTGTTGACTGTTTTCCATGCCATGACACCAAGCTATCCAGTATTTTCTCTCTTTGTCGTCCGCGATATCTCTTTCCTTTTATTTTGCCAGTTGTAACCAAGTATTCCAACTTTCCTCTTCTCATGATGTGCCCGAAAAATGTTGATTGCTTGTTTCTGATGTTTTTTAAGAGCTCCCGTTTTGTGTTGGCCTCTTTGAGAACTTCATCATTGGACTATTTCGCTGTCCAGGGAACTTTCAACATTCTTCTGAGAAATCCTATCTCTGTGGCCTCTAATCGTCTTTTCATTTGTTTGTCTACTGTCCATGATTCGCTTCCATAGGTCAGAATTGGTTCTATATAGCATCGATGAACTCTCTTTCTCATTTTTATTGACATAGATTTGTTGCATAAGATATTTTTCATTTTCTGAAATGCTATTTTGGCCTGAGCTATTCTGCTTTTTATTTCTGTGGTGCATCTCCCATCTGATGTTATTATTGTGCCCAAGTATTTGAAACGTTGCACTTGTTTCAGATTTGTCTCGTTTATTTTTATGCTGCATGATGGTGGTGATTGCATCTTCGATATAACCATCACTCCCGTTTTCTTACCATTCAGACTGAGACCTTTCGCGTTGCTTTCTTTTACTATTATGTCCATCATTTCCTGTAGTTCATTCTCTGTCTCTGCTATTAAAACTGTGTCATCCGCATATCGCAAATTATTTATGTTGTGACCGTTAACTTCACTTCCTATTTTGTCTACTATTTATCTCATAATATATTCGCTGTAAAGTGAAAACAAATCCGGTGACAGAACACAGCCTTGTCTGACTCCTTGCTTTATATATTGGAATTGTCCTGTTCGGTCGTTAATTAGTATAGCTGCTGTTTGTTGCCAGTACATTTTTTTTTATGATTCGCAGATCCTTGCCATCAATGTTTAATTTCTCCAGCATATTGATTATTTCCACATGCTTTACTTTGTCAAATGCTTTCGTGTAGTCTATAAAGCACATATATAGATCTTTCTTTACCTCTATAGATCTTTCTATCAATGTTCTTAAGATGTATATTGCATTATTGGTGCCCTTTCCTTCCACAAATCCACATTGTTCCTCTCTTATTTCTGGTTTTATTTTGTTCCTTACACGTCTCATGATTATTCTTAGTAATATTTTAGTCATATGGCTCATGAGATTAATAGTGCGATGGTCTTCACAATCAGTGGTTCCTGACTTCTTCGGTATGGCTACAAAGATAGGTTTTAGTAGATCTTCGGGTATGTGTCCAGTGTTATATATGTCATTGAGTAATTTTGTTATGACTTGTACTCCCAGCTCTCCTAATGCATTTATCTCTTCGATTGTTATATTGTCAGGACCTTTAGCTTTGTCTCTTTTCATGTGTTGAATTGCGTCCTCCACTTCACTCTGCATTATTGGTGGTCCTGTGTCTTCATTTGAATTGTTTAATTGTTTAATTTTAATGTTTCATCATCATAGAGTTGCCTGATATATTCTGTCCATCTTTCCATTGTTTTCTCCTGTCCCATTATTATATTTCCTTCCTTTGATTTCACACATCCTGAAACTTTGACTTCTTTTCTTCCTGTTAATTCTCCTTTAATTACTGTCCTAAAATATCTTAATATATTTGTTATTTTTTTCATTGTAAGTTATGACAAAAACCATTGTTCTGCAGCTAATTAACATCTTTTATAGTTTTGTTCTAATTTGTTATATATATATATATATATATATATATATATATGTATATATATATATATATATATACATATATATATATATATATATATATATATATATATATATATATATAGACTGTGATTTAATGAGTCATTAATAAAATTGGTTTGCTATCAGCCTGAAGGTCTGTTTGTTACGATAACGACAGGGAAAAAAAACCAATTTGTTAGTTCAACCACTGTTGTCATGGCAACAAGGGAAGCAATTGCTAAAATGGCTTACCTAATTCTCATACATACTACAAAGTCGAAAGATGTTGTTCTGTTTTAGTAGGCGTGTATCCATAAACATTAAAGCATATCTATTAGTGAAGGCTCGCATTTCTTGAGCTATATCGAAACTGTACTTGAACATACGATGGCTGGTTTTACATTTAACTCACTGAGCTGGAATGTGATTGGATAATGTATCGGGATAAAATATTGAAGGAGTCGTGAATTTTGTTTGTCTCCTCTGAATGTCCACCGCTGCAATCGCCTCAATTCATCCGTCCATAAAAAAATGTATTCGAAGCTCCTCCTCTTTTCATTG
>JAVIAB010000088.1:23537882-23545382 GCA_032433765.1 Megaustenia siamemsis
AGAGATCATGTCCTTCTACAATTCTCTATTCTCAGTCCATCGTATCAATTTTGTTGCTGACTGTTTTATCGTGTCAATACACCAAGCTATTTAGTATCTTATCTCTTTGTCGTCCACGATCTCTCTTCCTTTGTAAGTTGCCAGTTGCAGTCAAGTATTATACATTTCATCTTCTCATGATGTGCCCGAAAAATGTGGATTCCTTCTTTCTGATATTTTTAAGGAGGTCTCTTTTTTATGTTGGCCTCATTGAGAATGTCCTCATTGATCTTTTTAGCAGTCCAGGGAACTTTCAATATTCTTCTGAGAAATTCCATCTCTGTAGCCTTTGATTGTCTTTTCATTTGTTTGTCGGTTGTCCATGATAACTTCCATATGTTAGAATTGGCTAGATATGACACCGATGACCACAATGATAGACAAACGAGAAGGATATAAATATATAAGCAAAAATAATAAATAGATACGGGAAAGAAATAGCCAAGGTTAGAGGCTCGACACGGCGTACTATCCCTCTACTGAAAGAGGTTAGCGAATTATATTTGAGTGTCAGATAAGTAAATGAAACACAATGAAGAACATGCGACACAATATCAGCACGTCAGAAAAATTAAAACTTACTGAGGGCATGTGTCTTTTCGATAGCAACATACGGTTGTGACTTATGGACAATCTCGTAAACAGCAAGGAAGAAAATCGATTCATTCAAAACAAAATGCTACAGGAAAATCATTAAGATACCTTGGATAATGAAAAAAAGCAACGAAGACATATTAAAAGACCTAAACATTAGAAAAGAGTCTTTTAATCACAATTCTACAAGGGCAATTAAAATAATATGGCCCCATCAAAAGACACAGCGGGCTGGAAAGAAAAAAGATGGAAGCCATGGTTCCTGGATGACTCATCATGGGCAGACCCAAAAAAAAGGTCTATCAATACATCAAGGAGACCTTGAACATGACATCAGAAGAAGTGGGAGATCTGGCTAGAGAAAGAGATTCAATCAAACGGGCTGTGGTGAATGCAACGTTCTGTGGGCGATCTGGCTAGAGAAAGAGATTCATTCAAACGGGCTGTGGTGAATGCAACGTTCTGTGGGAGATCTGGCTAGAGAAAGAGATTCATTCAAACGGGCAGTGGTGAATGCAACGTTCTGTATAGGACAAGCGACCTAATGATGATATTAGGATAAGCTAAGTAGAAATGACGACAAACATATTCCACATCTCTGATTTAAATATATAAAAAAACAGAAGTTTGTTTACCCAAACGAGTAGGGATCGAAGAAGGAAGTCACTGTTGGTGTTCAAAATATGTCGCGCTGAAATCGGATGTATTGGACCGAAAGATCTAAATATAACACCATGCTGTAAATTACAGCATAACACAAACTGTGTCATTTTGACGCCGTTTTGAATTTTAACGTATTGCTTAATGTAGTTAGAATTTTACCGCTTCGACCAGAGCGTCGACACAATTGTAGCGGGTTGCTTAATGTCCGTACAATTTTATCTCTTAGCTCGGAATCGATACAATGATCACGTATTGCTCAAGTGTCGATACAATGCTAACGTATTGCTCAAGTGTCGATACAATGCTAACGTATTGCTCAAGTGTCGATACAATGCTAACGTATTGCTCAAGTGTCGATACAATGCTAACGTATTGCTCAAGTGTCGATACAATGCTAACGTATTGCTCAAGTGTCGATACAATGCTAACGTATTGCTCAAGTGTCGATACAATGCTAACGTATTGCTCAAGTGTCGATACAATGCTAACGTTTGCTCAAGTGTCGATACATGAGCGAACATTGCTATGAGCGTTGGTAAAATGTTAAAGCTTTTATTTTTTTTAATGGGTACAATTTTAGCGCATAATTCAGAGAGTCACTATAATTTTAGCGCACAACTCAGAGAGTCTGTACAATTTTGTCGTGTTTTTTTTTTAGCGTTTAGGTACAGTGTTAACGTATAGCTCAGAATGTTTGTACATTTTTAGCGCGTTGCTCAATGTTGATACAATTTTGGCGTATTACTCAAGTGTCGATACAATTTTGGCGTATTACTCAAGTGTCGATACAACTTTAGCGTATTACTCAAGTGTCGATACAATTTTAGCGTGTTACTCAAGTGTCGATACAATTTTAGCGTATTACTGAAGTGTCGATACAATTTTAGCGTATTACTCAAGTGTCGATACCATTTTAGCATATTACTCAAGTGTCGATACAATTTTAGCGTATTACTCAAGTGTCGATACCATTTTAGCATATCACTCAAGTGTCGATACAATTTTAGCATATTACTCAAGTGTCGATACAATTTTGGCGTATTACTCAAGTAGTCGATACAATTTTAGCTACTTTCTGAATACAATATGACAAATTGTGCACCTCTCTCAATATAATATGACGCACTATGCGCCTCTCTCAATATAGTATGACGCACTATGCACCTCTCTCAATATAATATGACGCACTATGCACCTCTCTCAACATAATATGACGCACTATGCGCCTCTCTCAATATAGTATGACGCACTATGCCCCTCTCTCAATATAGTATGACGCACTATGCGCCTATTTCAATATAGTATGACGCACTATGCGCCTCTCTCAATATAGTATGACGCACTATGCGCCTCTCTCAATATAGTATGACGCACTATGCGCCTCTTTCAATATAGTATGACACACTATGCGCCTCTCTCAATATAGTATGACGCACTATGCGCCTCTTTCAATATAGTATGACACACTATGCCCCTCTCTCAATATAGTATGACGTACTATGCGCCTCTCTCAATATAGTATGACACACTATGCGCCTCTCTCAATATAATATGTCGCACTATTCGCCTCTCTCAATAGAATATGATGCACTATGCGCCTCTCTTAATATAATTTGACGCACTATGCACCTCTCTCAATATAATATGATGCACTATGCGCCTCTCTCAATATAGTATGACGCACTATGCACCTCTCTCAATATAGTATGACGCATTATGCGCCTCTCCATATATAATATGACAAACTATGCGCCTTTCTCAATTTAGTATGACAAACTACCCGCCTTTCTCAATATAGTATGTAAGACAAACTACGCGCCTTTCTCAATATAGTATGACGCATTATGCGCCTCTCCATATATAATATGATAAACTAAGCGCCTTTCTCAACATAGTATGTAAGACAAACTACGCGCCTTTCTCAATATAGTATGACGCATTATGCGCCTCTCCATATATAGTATGACAAACTATGCGCCTTTCTCAATATAGTATGACAAACTATGCGCCTTTCTCAATATAGTATGACAAACTACGCGCCTTTCTCAATATAATATGACAAACTACGCGCCTTTCTCTATATAATATGACAAACTACGCGCCTTTCTCAATATAATATGATGCACTACGCGCCTTTCTCAATATAGTATGACAAACTACGCGCCTTTCTCAATATAGTATGACAAACTACGCGCCTTTCTCTATATAATATGACAAACTACGCGCCTTTCTCAATATAGTATGACAAACTACGCGCCTTTCTCAATATAATATGATGCACTAACGCCTTTCTCAATATAGTATGACAAACTATGCGCCTTTCTCAATATAATATGATGCACTAACGCCTTTCTCAATATAGTATGACAAACTATGCGCCTTTCTCAATATAGTATGACAAACTATGCGCCTTTCTCAATATAATATGACAAACTACGCGCATTATTCAAAGTGCCAGAACAAATGTAGAACAAATTGTTCAGCAAGCCATCGTTTTAAAATTGTTTGTCTAACAATTCTCCAAAGATCGTTGCCACACCTTGTCTCTCTCAATGGCAGCTATTTATGTGAATACTTCTTGTCAACAAACCGCCATTAGTATGCAAGAACTGTCTGGGCGTTACACAAAAAAGAACCCACTTGCCAACTTCCCACACAACGATTTGTTTCATTTCATGCTTTGAATTCGCCACAACTGCATATTTACATGACCTGTCCTGTTATTTATTTCTGAGCTACATTTCACATCGGATGTTACTGGAGTGCTTGGATATCTAAATCGTCGCATTTGCCTTAATGGTGTTCAATTTACCCTGTTGTAGCATCCTAAAGAGTTTTGTTTCATTGAGTGTATTATTACTTCCTCGTTCTTGCTATCTGAGGGACGCTTTTGTTCTCTCTTCGCATAACTGCCGCATCAACAAGGAGGAAAATTAGATACTGACAGCTAGATTAATTGTGGGTTAACGGATGTAATGGGGGATTTCTGGTCAGGTACAAAGGTCAAAAGGCAGATTACAACTGTGCATGGGTAGATGGATTGAAGTGGAAGTTGAATGAAGAACATTAACGTGCGGACGCAACTGAAAGAGGATAGTATAGACAGATGGGTGGTACAACAGACGGATGAATTCATACATGAATTCATCTATATACAGAGGCAGGCCCCTGGAAAGACAAACGAAAGACATACTGATAGGTAGATAGAAAAAAAAACAGTCAGACTTACTGATCGATAAAGGTATAGATAAATCTGCAGTGGTACATGATACTTAGAAATTAATTCGTTTCCTGAGGCCAGTTTCAACTTTGAATCGCTCGAAGCACAAATCAATTGTTCTTAATTAAAAATAATGGAAAGAGAATGCCTGAATACTAAATGCCTTAAGTAATAAATTAGAACATGGAAATAATAAACAAAGTATGCAGAAACTATATAGTAAAATAAAAGTTGATTTCATCGTAACTTAATGAGGACTGGTGATGTTCCGTGTGGCTAGTGGAGAGAAAGATAAAAGTTACTGTTTCTAAAAGGGGTCCCCTTCCATAAACCCACCAGATAAATGTACTTCTTTGCTCTCTCTCTCTCTCTCTCTCTCTCTCTCTCTCTCTCTCTCTCATTCTCTCTTTCATTCTCTATCGTCTGCCTCTTAATACGACTGGTTGAGGCTTCTGGATCACGTTTTCTCTTTTCAGGCCTGAGCTAACTCTGACAGCTCCAGCCATGATCAATCAAATCTGGCACCTTGCAACATTATAAACCAATAGATGTTCTTCTTTATAATGAGGTTTTATACATTCAAAGTTTACCAGTAGAGCACTCGAACAAATCTGCTCATCTGTCGTGTCTCCGCAACAGCGATCAAAAGGCCTGTTTGCACTTATCCCTAAAAGCTGCTCTAGTGGAATCCATGATACTAAAGGATCACACAAGTTTGGCAGTTCTAAGATCAGGAACCAGGGAAAACGAGACACAAACATGTTGAAATCGGATGCACTGGGCAACTTGTCTAACATAAAAGTGCAACTAAACTCTCACATCGAACCCCATGAAGTCTTTCTCATTTCTACAGGGCTTCCCCTGCTTCTGTGCTGCCAGATCCCTTCTCACGTCACTGCTTGATGCTACAACCTTCCTCTTATTCTTCGTTTTTTCCCTTTTTCTTGGGTGAAATTTCCAATAGGATATATATATCATCATCATCATCATCATCATCATCATCATCATCATCATCATCATCATCATCATCATCAAGTGCAAAGCTTGCTGGCGTAGGTGATCATATCTCTCCACAACTTTCGATCTCGACAGTTATTTATCATTTCTGTTGTTGACCTTCTGCCAAGCCATTCTCTTAAGCTGTCTAGTATCTTTTCTCTTTGCCTCCCTCTATCTTTTCGTCCCTCAATTTTCCCAGTTGTTACAATATATTCCAGCTGCTCTTTTCTCATTACAAGGCCCAAAAATGATGATTGTTTCTTCCTAATATTGGAAATAAGCTCTCTTTTTGCTTTTGCCTCTTTCAGAACATTTTCATTATTCTTCTTAGCTGACCATGGTATTCTCAATATTCTTCTGTAAAACCACATTTCTACAGACCCCAATGATTTAAATATATATATATATATATATATGAACCGCGATAGCTCAGTTTTGAGTGAACTGGACTACAAAGGACAAGAGGATTCCAGATTCACCCAGCCTTTAAATTGGTACCGAATTTTTTTTCTGGGAAAGTAAAGCGGCACGAGCGCAATACCAACCACATTACCCCAAAATCATGTGCCGAAGGTCTGTAAAAAATATATATATATATATATATATATATATATATATATATATATATATATATATATATATATATACTAACAAGGTACATACACAAAACACAGCGAAAAAAAACACTACAAAATACTCCCATAATACAAGGGATGATAACAGCGAACAGCAAACGTTTACAAGTGATAGACATCAGAAGAACACAATTTTTTCTAAAAAAATGTTTCGCCGAACTCTATAATTTAATTGTATGTCCTTATTTAAATCCTTATTTCTGTTGTCGTTTGTTATGCTCTTATCACTCTTCTTCAACATTTCTTTCTTTCTTTCTTTCTTCCTTCCTTTCTTTCTTTCTTCATTCTTTCTTTCTTTATTTCTTTCTTTCTTTTCTCTTTCTTTCTTTCTTTCTTTCTTTCTTTCTTTCTTTCTTTCTTTCTTTCTTTCTTTCTTTCTTTCTTTCTTCCTTCCTTTCTTTCGTTCTTTTATTCATTCATTGTTTATTTCTCTATCTTTCTTTGTTTCTTTGTTTGGTTGTTTCTTTCTTCTTCATCACTTTCTCTTCCTCATTTTTTTTCTTATACTTATTCCTTTTGCTCCCCTCATCCTCGAGCCCTCACCGACATCTCCTTCTTCATCTCAACTTTATTTTTACTTATTTCTTCTCGATTGGGTAAAGCTTTCCAAGTATAGCCAACGATTACAAAGACATTATTAGTGGTTGCATTGCTGAAACCGGGGGAAGCTTGCTCTTTCTGAAGCCCAACAAGCGTTACAAGAGTGAGCTTAAAAATGATTACAAACAAAACGGATTTCTCGTTTTTGGCACAAATCATTACAGAATTCATCGTTTTCAAACTGGAGAAAATCGACTTTTGTATCAACAACAATAATTAAGCTCATAAACGAGTACCGTCGTCATCAAATGAAGAAAAAAAGAAAAAAAAGAACTGAAGATTATGGCAAATGAAGGCGGCAAATTACACATTAAAAATGTCTTTCTAGTGACAATGTTTTAAAAAATGTATCCTTAAAGTTAATGAGGGGAAAGTGAATACGGGAAAAAAGAGATTTGGGAAAATGAAATGAATATTTTGTTTACTTTAGCGGATTGGGGGAATTTCTCTTGTTTTTAATTCCAAGAGAGGCTTAGATAACTTGAGAGTCACTCTAAATTAATAAAGAAATGAAGGCAAGATCTTAAGAGCGAGGCGATCCTTCTGTTCTTAGTGCTCCCGCAAATCATGATTGATAAGTTATAGTTATGGTTATGGTTATAGTTATGGTTATGGTTATGGTTATAGTTATGGTTATGGTTATGGTTATAGTTATGGTTATGGTTATAGTTATGGTTATGGTTATGGTTATAGTTATGGTTATGGTTATGGTTATGGTTATAGTTATAGTTATAGTTATAGTTATGGTTA